>JAVQJF010009083.1:0-73799 GCA_036023855.1 Gadopsis marmoratus | reverse complement strand
TTTGCATACTCAAACACAAAAACCTGGACAATGTTTGTTTTTATTTTGAATTCATCTTCTCTCCTCCTGTCTTTCTCTCTCTCTCTCTCTCACTCTTTATTAAGGAGTCTGACTCTTTTAGGGCCACGAGGTGAACTGAATTTGCACTTCCATTGTTTTAAGTAAAAGAGCAGTGACTAGTGATTTGTATAGAATGCAGACCGGTTGATCAGTGGCTTTCATGAGCGCAGACAGTGTTGTCTGGTCGTCCTTTTTTGTTTTTGTTTGTTTGTTTCTTTTGAAAACACCTCTCCTCCTTGTCATCCATCTCCTCCCTAAACGTTTGTTCTTGTCCACTATCTTCCACACTTTCCCCGTCTTCCCGACACAGCCATCCCCTTCTTTCCCGCTCTTCTTCTTCATCTGTCTTGGACCTGTGCAGGTTTTTTTGCCCCCCCTCCCCCCGCGTCGCACTACCATCACGTCGCAAAAGGTTTGCCATCGGTTGAATCGGATCGAACCAATGTGCGACACAGGTATCCTCAGACGTAGTGGAGAGGTGGGGGGGTGATGATGATGAGAGCACACTGGGGGCCTGTCGGGGAGAAGGGGGGGGCTAATTATCTGACATCTACGTGGTGCAGCACCCCACGGGAACAACATGCTGCTTGTTCCCGCTCGCGTTTTCAGTTAGCACCGTTGCTCCCCAGGAACAATCACTGTGTTGTTTTGCCATTAGCGTGAGATGAATAGAGATGGGACAGCTTTGTGCAGGGATCCCGCCGTCCTCCGCCAATCCCACTCTCCCCCTCGCGCCTCTATATATACTGCTGTTTTTGCAATGCAGCGGCGGGCGAGGGCTTGCGTCACGGGCCCCTCTCGCACGGTGTCCTTCACTGGGAATCAAGTGGAATCACCTCGGCTCGGATAAATGAGCCACTGCTGCCATTTTCCCTTTTGTTCAGCCCTCTCTCCGTCTGAACAAAACCAAAAAATAAGACCTTGAACCTTGATGACTGTCAGCAGAGCAGTGATGCCGGTCATTAGCAGAGCACTGTTCAGGATAATTGAAAGAAAGAATCTGACTTTGACTGCATGCTGCCGCAAACAAGTTAATGGCATCGGACTAATCTCTCTCTCTGTCTCTCTGTTTCTCTCTCTCTCTCTCTCTGTTTCTCTCTCTCTCTCTCTCTCTCTCTCCACAGTCCTGGTACCTGGGCGAGCTTAGTTCCATTCCAAGTGTCGAACGGGACTCCGATTCTGCCAACAAATGTCCACCAGAACTACAGCATAAACATCATTGGTGAGCCCCTGGTACCCGCTGAGACAGGGAACTGAACACACAGAGGCCGGATGACCCCGGAGGGTGGATGGGCGTTGGTGGTGCAGAGCTCGCACTAACAGGTGTCTGCAGCCATGGATGAAACCAGCAAAGCAGCACGAGCTGCACAGTCGTCCTCCTCCCCCCTAACCCTCCCAATCCCCCTCCCGCTCCCGTCCCCCTGTGAAGGACACTGGCCGCGAAGTGAAGACGAGGGTCGGTTCAGAGGGAAGAGAAGAAGCTTCAGGTCTGCTGTCTCCTCGTCCCAGCCCACACATCCACCACCCACCAGTCAGTTGTTGTGTTTGCAGAACTTTTCAATCCATTCAAATACTGTGATGTATAGATGCCTTAATGTTTTATTGCATGACACTCTAGTCTCTTAGCGGCAATTCCTACTATTTTTCCATGTTGGGGGAAGATGTAAAATCTTGATTTACACACACACACACACACACACACACACACACACATACACAAGTGAAGAGGTCTGCATATGGACAACCTCTGCCTGGTGGATGGCTCTGAGACTCTAAGCTCTCCGACTCAGACCTCTTGAAAAGAGGCTTTCCCACGTCAAATGATTCACTGTGTACAACATAGGAACAAAAAAAAATTTGTGAATTCAGAGTGTTTCTTCTTCCGTTTGATTTCAGTTTACTGTGATACGACTCTTTTGTTCAGAAAATGTGTTGACTTTTACTTCTTTACTGCTACTCACTTCAAGAATTAACGCAAACGCTTACGGTGAGAGTTGAGAACTCTTGGTGCGGTTTTCGAAAAACACTAATTGTTAGGCTTGAGATTGGATCCCTCATTAAAGAATTTGCAACTCCTTTACAAAAGGACTTAAAAAAAAAGACTGAGAATAAGAAAATCTTGACAGAGGCAAGTGCAATTGAATTTTTGAAGGGAAGCTATCAGTCTGTCAGCCCTAAGACTCTAAAGGAAGGGGGATAATTATTAAATGGTTTTATGGGTAAAATGTTTAAGAAAACATTTGAATTTGATTTCAGTCACATATCCGTCTCCTCACATGAGAAAAACATCAAGCGTGAAAAGGCAGTTGAAGGCAAGCACTAAGCTACCAAAACCAGCACTTCTTTTGAGCCCTTCCCATCACTATGGGGAGTTTATTTTTTTAAATTTATTTTGGGGGGAAAAGAACCGAACATAAGCAAAGAAATGTGACACACGTAGTGTGTAAAAATGGCATTTCGCGTTGTCGTTTTTCTTTTTTTTCAATGTACACGATAAGATCAAGAGCATATGCATTTGGCCATCAGCTTCTAAAGCTTATGTTTACAAAAAAAACAATATATGGAATGCAAAGTGTTAATTCATGGAAATGTACAATTCATGCAAATGTACAGTAGGCTTATGTGTAAAGCTAGTTTGTGCAAGGTTAACTCTACAGTGGAAGAGGTTGAAAGCTGAAATTGTGAATCCAGGTGGTGGCAAATCCCTGAAATCTCGAATTGTGCACGGCATGTTCACAGCCATTGCCTCTCCAGTCCAGACATATTTATACAAGGAAAAACTCTCCAGTACTCTTAATTTGCACGATGACATATAGTCCACATTACGTGCCTTGCCTTTGAATATAGAGACATCACTACACTTGTTTTTTGCTGCATTTATCATTATAGAAAAAAAAAAATTAACATTTTTACGATAAGAATTGTTTTGTACTCTGAATGAAATTGTTGATTTTTAACTTCATGTACTACTCTATCTCACAGTTACAGTACATTGCATATCAAGGCTGTGTATAGTTGCCGTTTTAAAGTTTGTAATCAACCAGCATTCTTTTTTTTTTTTTTTTTTTCAGTATTTTGGTGGTTTTTCTAATAACCTGTCATCTTTTGTTTTCCTTATTCTTTTCAACGCTCATTTTGTTCATCTTCCAGTTACTATTGTGGAGGGTGGGATTCAGAATTATGAAAATTATGCAATACCAGGTTTTGCCTATGTAGGTAGTGCTTATAGATGCGTCAATTATTAGAGGCTAGTTTGGAGATAGACAATATTGTAATGCATTTATTTTGTTGATATCGTTGTTTGTCGTTGTTGTTGTTGATGATGTTGTTGTTGTGGGTGTTTTTTCCTTTTTTATTGACCAAAGTGGGGACTGCTTTCTATGCAGTGTATGACAAGGTCTTTTTTTTTTTTTCTTTTTTTCTTTCTTTAGCATATAGGCCTACTGAATGACGGTCAGACGCGTTCCAGTGTATTTTGAATTCGGGAGGTTTAGGGGGAGGGGGCGGTATTTTTCTAGAAGTACCTATTAAACAAAAATGCACCCTTGGTCTTTCTACGGCTGCAAAGTCACTGATTGGTCTACTGTGACTCATACTTTCAACTTTCCACCTGGGGTGCTAGCATGTGACCTTGAAGGAGCTCATTTTTTTTCACAGGAGAGACGGCTTGACTTGAGTATGACAATCATTTGAAGAAATCGTTTTGCGTAGAACCCCCATGCTGACCCCCTTAAAGCCGCAGCCGTTGAACGGACGCTGCTGCGCGCTTTTCATTGAACACTACGCCGCACTAATGTAGACGTCGCCGAATGCAATTCCCAAGTAGATGCCTTAAACACATCAGTGAAGTGGCCTGTGACCTGCGCAACAATCACACACCGACTAATGCTCGTGAGACCTGTCCAAATCAGTTGCGGGCAGGCTCAAGCAAGCCTTTAGAAAGTATTTTATAAGTAGTAGATTTGTATAAATGTATATACGATATGCACATATGTCAATTCCTGAAATGCTTCCCCAGCAGAGCCCCTGTAGAGTATGTTGAAGTAAATATTGGACCACAGAAGCTCTGCGTTTTCTGACTTCCGGTCCAGCGGCCCAGCAGACGCTTGAATAGAATCCACTAGAAGAAAAGCATAGCACTTAAATAGCACATAAACAATCGTCTTCTCCCCCGTACAGTGCTGTGAACCGAGTCTTAAACGAAATCTCTCAGGCGTATTCCAGGGCATTATTTATATAAATCATTATCTTGCCATTTGTAACGCTAAAAATAAAAAAACTGAAATAAAAAGACCTTTTTTCTCACAGAGAGAGCGGCGCCTCCGTTGCTGCCGTGACACCTTTTTGCACTCTTTCCCCTACAATCGTGAAAGAAGGACGTGGCCCTCGGAGAGACGGTACCACCGGGAGCTCCCGCCGGCGTGGGCAGGGGGCTAAGAGGCAGAAAACGTTTTTAGAAAAAGGAAAACAATCCTCAAGTCAAGCTCAATCTCTCCGTCTTCACCCAGATTTCTTATGCAGAAAAAAAACTGAAAAAGTCACCCCGTTCTATGTGCACTGTTCTGTCTTTTTTTGTTGTTGTTTTATTCCTTTTTTTTTTTCTTCTTTCTTTTAAAAGAAAACTATAAGTGCTTTGCAGCCTTTGGCCATTGGAAACCCCACAGAAGTGCATTGTCCCCAAGTGTGTTTGTTTGTGAGTGGGTGTGTGTGTGAAGATGTGTCAGGGTCACTGTGCTGTTGGTGTTTATTTGAATAGGAGACTGTACATAAAGGTAAATATCCTGATCGCGTCGATGGCAGTAGTTTGTGGGGTTGAACTCTGCTTTGGCAGCTTGGGTGTTCGTGTGCATGAGTGTGTGTGTGTGTGTGTGTGTGTGTGTGATCGAGTGCCTCTGACACTACACAATGAGAGAAGATGAGGGTCTTTCTATTGAAGAAAAAAAAAAAGCCTGCCGTAGGACAGGAGTTTGTACACTGTAAACTTTCTCAAGAGTTCTTCTCTTAAGCCCTTATTTGTAAATCTTCAATTTTGGGGTAAAATTAGTCAGTTCCATTTTCGGAAAAGAACAAGCAAATTCAATTTGGGTTTTTGTTTATTTGTTTCGGAGGCTGGATTTGAGTTAGAACTCTCCAGGTTTCCCCGATTAGTAGAATCTAAAGTGTTTCAGTTGTTGTGTTCCTGTATGTAAAGTAACAAAAAAAAAAGGGTGGGGGGAATTAAAGATCCATAAAAAATTTTAAAACGACAACAATGAAGGCTTTTTTTAATTTTTAATATTTTAATTTCTGATCTTGGTTAGTGTGTAGATATTTCCATTTGGGAAACACTTAATGAATATTTGAATTGTTGTACTTTCATTAGTGTGGCCATAGCGAGTGTGATGTGATTTATCTCTTTTTTTCTTTTTTTTTTAATCTGGGGGGGGGGGGGCGGATGTGAATTCTTGTCCAACAAGATCGTTGTGTGAGTGTGTTTCTTGCAGCAGCTGGGAGGTGATGTCACTTAACCAGTAGAAAAAGGCCCCAGATTGCGCCTGACCTTAGGCGAGAAGCAGGGTAAAAAAACAAAATTGATGAATCTGTCGGATCGTTTCTCTGTTGTGTTTTTTTTTTGGGTGGGGTTTCTATTCAGAGGAAACGTTGCAAGACGATTGGTGCTACATTTTGGCAAATAGTTCCGATTCGGCTGGCCAATGTTGAGCTGTCTACTTGTTTCATATTATGACGAAAAAGAGCAGTAACAGCATCATGGCATCACTTGTTTTGCACATTCCGCATGCTGTCTGTGCCTGATGTGATGTAGGAAACCCTTTATTCACACTGCAGACAAACATTGCATGAACTGCCAGTGCCTCAGAGTAGGACACTGTACCTGACAGCTCATAACAGGTAGTATATTTGGGCATGGTTACGTACATCTCTAGCCTGTCGCAAAGCTCTTGAAACTTTATGAAATTTGAATCACTGTTCAACCCGTCAGCAGCTTCAAGAGACATATTCAAGGCAGATCTTGACGCTCACGGCGACCTTATTTTCGAAAGTATTATGTCATGGATCACTGCGATCACCGGGAAACAGGACAACTTTTATGCAAGGAGGACCTGTGGCACTCACTCATGCAGTATGTGTGATTATTTTTTTTCCTTTCAAACTGAATGTCGCGCATTCTGTAGGGAGGCGTATGCACGCAGACTTAGAGGAAGCATTAAAACTTCATTTTCATCCTACATGAGCAATACATACCTTCCATACGTTGGCTAGCTGCTAGTCACTTGGCATCAGGTTGTTAATAAAACATGAAAACCAGCATTTTTACAGGATGTAACATTCACCAAAAGAAGACAAAAAGATAGCAACGCAGTGCCTGTTCAAGCTGTCCAAGTGTCTGTTGTATATAATTGTAAAATGTGATAGACTTACTTTCATACGTGACAAGAAAAACACCATCACACAGAACAGAATGTGGCAAACTCATCTGGAAATATGCTCTTTTATTTCTTCCTTGATGTTTTTGTAGCTTTATTTTATTTAATTTTCTTTGCCCCCCTGTGATTTATTCATTTTCAGATTATGTCAGCACACAATGCCCACGTCAAGATTGTTCAAAATTTCAGAGGAAATGTTCACTTTTCTTTATTTCTTTAATTTCTTTCTGGGAGGGGGGGAGGGGGGTCAAGTGCTACATTAAGTGCAGTGAAAGGATGAAATAATGTCTTTTCTTCAGATTAGTCACTAGTTTTCACTGCAGGGCTGATTTATTTTTGGGTCTTGTGGCACTTTTACTACCCTCTGCGCGCGCACATTTCTACTTCATGAATCATGGTGGAATTATATAAAACGAACAACAACAACAACACCAACAAAACAATATGTAAACAGTCTCCAGTAGTGATCGTAGTTACACTGCAAGTGTGTGCAAAGGTCTATGTATGTATCTGAATGTACGTTTTAGAGGACTTTTTGGAAACCTTTTTTGTTTTTTATCTTTTCATTGACAGTTTAGGAGCCACAGGTGTCCATTGTGAACTGTATAGCGAAGGCCTTGATATCCCTTCTTTTTATTGATTTTAGAAACGCCGAGCATTAGGCGATGCCTTCAAGCTGGTTACATTTGGTGCAGGGGCTAAAATTGCCACAAGATTAAAATCAGTGTAAATAAAGGCTCAACTTTTTGTGATTGTTACTGTTATATCCAGCCTATACTGCTAGCAGCTGTTTTTACTGCAGTCAATTACTGGAAGTGGATATATTTCCTATGCAAAACTGTTTAAACAATAAAATGAGCTATGCTACAAAAATGACTTTTATTTCATGGCTCTTTCTTGTGTTAATTCCATCATATTTGATTTTGAATGACTGCAGTTTGGGGCCGAAATATATGTAAGTTAATCAGATTCAGTCTGTGTGATGAACAGATAAACAGTTTTGTTTTCAATCCAGTTGGATGAAAATTGCAGAGGAAATACAAAAAGCATTGAATTGTTCTTTGTGATTTAGGGAATGTATGAACATTATTAGGGTGGAGGGGGTGGGGTGGCAGAGAAGGGGAAGGGTTGTTTGAATATTTTGGGAGAATACGAGATGGCCTTTCAAGTTTTCCTCATCCCTGATTCATCTGTCCCTTGTGCGATTTATTGTAAAATAAATAAATGGAATAGTTGCAATGCAAAGTTGGATTTGGTTTTGATATTTAATGCTGCGCTCTTTGGAAGAAACGTCAAGCATCATGTAATTGATGTGACTATCGTGCTATAGCATCATCTGACCCAATTCATATATCATTTTATTAAGTGGAAGCCATGGTACTGAGGTGCCCAAGTCCATCAGAGGCCACAGAGCTGCCGCCTGTGCTGAACTCATTCCGTGGCCATTTTTGTTTCTTTTAGATTCAGCTCAGTATGTTTTGTACGGTGCCTTAAACAGACGAGGGCAACTGACCGTCTGTATTGCAGCGTGAAATGCCTGTAGCAACGTTCAGGATCACCTCACCCAGGAAAGTCTCCGTAACCAGGCTGAGCAACGAGCTTAGTAACTGCTGCAGGGGTGGAACAAGGACAGTGCCAAATCAAAGAATAGACACCTATTTGACGTTAAGTATTAAACTAATTGGATTTCGTTGATTCTCAGAAGTGTCTGTGACAGTTTACCCTGAACGCAAACATTTTTTTTCATGTTTTCATGTCCTGGAGTGATCCCATGACCCCACATATATCCGTGCTCCATCGTGGTATTACTTCAGCTAATCTACTGTAATACCCCAATCCCAGAGGAATGGGAGACAGACTAGGGCGTTTGGACCGCAGAAGAATCAGTCTGCTGGGTCCTCGGAGGTTCATACGAGGTAACATCCATCTAGGTCACTGTGTCAAGTGCGTGAAGCTCTGATCTGGTAAGCATTTCTAATGGGATTGAGGACATTGAGCGAGGCAAAAGTCAGGCTAGAGCGCCGATTCAGTCTCATTACGGGCCTGTGTGATGGTGCTCAGGGCTCAGCTGGACACTTTATGACAACAACGGGCACCGCCGGGCCTGTCCACAGCAGGGGCGCCCTCTTCATGGCTGGTTGAGGCACTGCATGCTGCACACCAATCGCAGAAAAGCCCACCTGGCCTTGGGCACAAACCAAAGTTCATTTGGCTATCATTAAAGAGGACAAACAATGTGGCACGCTGATATAAAATTACCTGATCTATAATGGTAATCATCATGCCATTTATCAAAATTGGCCAGTTGAGTCAACATCTGGCTTCAATAGGGAGCTCTAGCCGGTGAGGGTCTTGGCAGCGTCCTGTACCCTACATATTTTCCACTCTCTTTTATCAAGGCCTGCTGTCAGTGATTTGACGAAGCTAAATAGATGATGATTTGGCCCTATTATGTTTCGCAGGGCTCAAGCAAAGGGGATTTGTTGATTGCCTTTGTGTTTGTCCATTTTTTCCCCCCCTCTATGGATCCAGGAGGGGTAACGGCGCCTCGCGGTTCTTCGAAGTGCATCTGACGGCGTGGCAAAGGCAGGATGGACAGGGGGGAAAAAGCACAGTGAGTACTCTCACACAACCCTGCGAGTGCAGAAGCTGGACTGGGCTGTTGGACGCCAGCCAATGCCAGCACAAAGAACACCTCCCTAAGTTTTATTACAGGAATATAATATTCATCTTGTGCGCTGTTTAAATCAGGTAATGAATTAATCTGATCCTTTCATCTTTTGGCATCAAACTATGAGTGTACTGCACATTATCTAGCAGGAAGTCATTAGTGCAGATTTTGTGAAGATCCTTCATTGGTTTATGACTAAGGGAGGGATTTACAGTGTTTGGAGCAGGCGATGGAGAGCTCACGATTTCAATACAAAAAGGGAGCAAAACATGAACTTCTTTGAAATGGATCAGATCTGTCTCTTGGACAAAAAGCCCCACAATGGAAGAGGTTTCAGTAAGCAGGACTCCACTTAAAGGAGTAGTTCAACATTCAACATGCGGTTATATTAGCTTAGCATAAAGACGGGAAACAGGTCTCTGTTGTTTGCTTAATCCGTACAAACGCCAAAGTTGTGGTTTTTACAGGTGTAGCAGTTGTAGTTAGCTGTGTCAAGCTGTGTGGCCCGTCTCTTTCGTTAAAGAACTTCAGCCTTCATGAAGGAACACTCAGGATCGCGCACAACGGCCTGTGTGTGTTTGCAAAAATGTAGTTGAGGAGTGCTCGGTGGAATAAAAGACGGCTGTCTGAAAATGCACTTGTCCTAAATAGTGCCCTCGGCTCTGTGTATTCCCACACAAATTTGCATAAATTTCATAGTCTAAGTCATGGACTGTGGCTGGAGTGTGTTATTAGCCTTTCCTTAGGTGGTAGTACAGACGGATCACACTGAGGGTTGTTGTTATCTCATTGAAAGCACCCGGGTATTACACCCAGCGGATTGAGAGTGGGTCTTAAGATCGTGGGATTTGTTCACATATTAAAGCATGTCTGTTTGGATGCGCAGAAAGAAACAGGTGTTCAGTGTGTGTGTGTGTGTGTGTGTGTGTGTGTGTGTGTGTGTGTGTGTGAGAGAGGAAGCAAACTCATGTGTGCATTTTTGTGTCGTCCCTGTGATGTTTGTTCGAACGCATGCACGCACATAGGATGAGAACACGCTGTTCGTTTGTGTGTGTGTGTGTGTGTGTGCGTGCGTGCGTGTGCATGTGTGTGTTTGTGTGTGTATGACTTGGTGGGGCTGGGGGTGGGGGGGGGGGGGTGCTTTATTGAAAAGTACTCCTCTCCTCCCCTGTTCAACATGCTGGATTAGCACCAGCAGTTTCCCATGGAGCCGTCCCTCCCAGCCCCCCTGCCCATTTGCATAAGGCGCAGACAGGCGGAGATGTGACAAACAAACCTGGCACACACAGCGCCGGCTGCCTCCTTTACATTACCTCTTTCCCTCTTCCTCGCCATGACAAGAACGACAGAGCCCAAGCACACCCACCTGCACACACTTTTCACCATAAATGACCCGTTTCCTGAGTCCAAACTGTACAGTATAGATAAAATGGAAGGCCAAACTGGGGTATGAGGCTTGTATTCCTAAGTAAAGGAAAGCAAAGGCCTGAAGGAGGTGAGAGGGGCTTTCATTGCTCTGTCATTTGTACAAAACTCCCCTGAATCAAAGTATCCTCCCCCTCGTTTTTCTCTTCCTCCAAGATGGTAATGTTCACCTTAAAACATCTTTACTGTACTGTGGCTACATAACACAGCTCTCTGCACTGCTGTCCAACCGCCAAGTTCCTATCAAGGCCCTGATTTATGGCGCTTGATGCATTCCTTGGCCCTGGCGAGGAGGCAGTTTAGCTGAAATATGAGAAGAGATGCAGAGAACACACTCAAAGTGAGTTTCAGTTTAGCCTGCCTGTGCACTGCAAAGCGGGTGCAGCCTTAACATTTTGTCTGTGCAAAACCTGAGAGACAACTTGGGAGATTGTTTTAATCTATTTTTTTGTGTCTTTAGATGGCTAAATATTTAAGCAATGTGGGACGGTGTGTTCGCCTCATCAGCATGTCCTTTTGGGTGATAACAACAAGAGGAACTGCAACACCCAGCTGTCACGAAGCCCACAAAACCCCTTTTGTTGGTTGTGACATGCAGCTTTCACCCTCCTAAATTACATCGGGCTTAAAAATGTTAACTACAACTCCTTGCCTTTTCCTGTCCACTTACATTTAGAAAATTGCATGCAGGTGTATGACGGGGGGAAAGAAAAAAAAAAAAAGACCAGCAACTTTACAGTAGTATTTTGTTGTAAATGGTTTTCTTGCTTGTGCAGAAAAGACCTGTAATCAATCATAAAGGCGTTAAGTAGCCGTTTGTGTTCATTTGTCTCTTGATGTAAAATTGCTGATGAACTGAAATCCAGATAAGCAGAAACAGACATTTCTGGGAAAAGGACGAAGTCAGTACGTGAAGCGCTCACTGCGTGCCTGCACTGCTTTGTCTGCACCCAAGTTACAACAGCGTGATTACATGCTTTATTAAGTGCTGAAGCGCTCTTCCTGAGTAAAAGCAGATGTCACCACAAGGTCTGTCACTGAGTCTGGATTGAGGTGCCTGTGGTCAGTGTCTCAGCTCGCCTGTAGCTCCCTGTGGTTTCCCATCAATTCAGCACACAAAATCATCGCCACACAAAGTGGGCAAGCGACACAGACCAACAAAGTTTCATTTTTTTTAATCGCTGTATGTTTTGATTTTCCCGAACATGCAGTATCAGTATACAGTGGAAATTACTTGTTACCACAGAGATTCTCTACTGCACAATAATGAGGCCTGCCATGAAAATTGAGTTTATCTGCTGGAGGAGGGACCTACTTTCTATAGAGTATATGCTAATTTCCTACCGTAACGCGCTTACGCCGAGGGCTGTACCAGACCGAGTTCACCTAGAAGATTATTTTTGTTGTTTTTTAAAGCAATATCTGGTAGGGAGTGGGGTAACCATCAAACATGCCCTTGTGTTGGCACAAGAGAGAACACAAGTCTGACCTTTGACCTCTTTGTTTAGGAGAGCAAATGAGTGACTTCCACATCATGCCACATTTCATCACATCACCCCGCACGCTCAAGGAGAAGTCACGCACGCACGACACTGATGTATCTATTTCAACAAATCTTCATTTCGGCGAACAGCCTTCTTCGGGACCAGTACAATACTCACCTGCGTGGCGTTTATACTAACTGGGGCAGGTGTTACAAATCATGGCAACCAACTTGAGGTCAGCTGAAAGCCAAACGCGTGTCCGCAGCATCAAGAGAACAACAAGCGCAAGCCAGAAAGAAACAGGACAAAACGCCATACATCCATTCACTGAATCCTAGTTAGTTTAAATAAACACATCAGAGTTGTGCGCCTGCGAGCCAGCGCCTCACTAGTATCGGTGAGCGTTTCCCCTCAGGTTTTCGATGACGTCACATCACACTGTATTAAATCAGCATATATCACATTAAACCAAATCAAATCACCAGCTTGTCGACAGTGTGCACCAACACAGAGGCGCAGAGAGACGACCAGGTCAGAGCCTAAATGCTGGATGGTACAGACAGTATAAACCTGTAAAACGTGTTTTCCGTTACGGCATTTTTGGCTAAATTGGTATCATTTGTGATATTCCTTCTGTGGACAAATGATAGAGGCAACATGTACGCATAAACAGGATTGATGAGCACGAAAGGCAGGGGCACCCCATTACACAACATTGTCATAATCCGTCTCCCCGTCCCTCCTGTCCAGCCACACTTCTGTGGCTTCCTCCAGATGCCCCGGGACTTTCCCTCCTTTCCCCATCACCTGACTGCCCCAACCAGCTACACACCCCTTTTCACCAACCTCATCAGTCCTGTGCCACTTACTTCTCGCAGATTTTACAAATAAGAGCCCAAAAATGTGTCGGCTTGTGTGTGTTTACAGTGTGAGATATACAGGTTTCATCTTGTGTATAATCTGGACAAAAGTATAGTACAGTATAGTATAGTACACTACAGCATCATGCCCGAGAAATAAATCAATGAAATTTGGCATCACAATACTACAAGATGTTTTTTTTTAAAGCTAATGTAATAACATATATGAATTCTTAAGATAAGTGGTGTTCCCCTTTGTTCTGACTCTTCCCATATGTGCTTCCTGTGTTTCCCAACACTGCGAGGAAACAATGTTTAGGATTTACCTACCATAGTATTAATTAATCATTGCACATCTGCAAGTGTGTATGCCCATTTTGGTGCCTGTTTGTTGACTCACGCGCGTGTATGTGTGTGTGTGTGTGTGTGTGTGTTACAATGGTGTTTTGGCACTTTGGCACCTGCACTACATTATAAAGCTAAAGGCTTGGATAATAAGCTGCAGGTGCACTCCTGGCAAACAGAGAGGAGATGCAAGGGGATGGCAGCGCTGGAGTGAGTGTGTGTGTGTGTGTGTGTGTGTGTGTGTGTGTGTGTTGGGAAGTGGGGGATCACCTGCTGTTGCCGGTTGGCACTCTACATTAGCAAGTATATGACATCAACCTGGCTGCTACACCTCGCTCTATACAGCATGCTAACTGGACTTTCGGCAGTGGAAACGGCACTCCTTCCAGGAAATTGGCCTTCAAAGCGCTCAACATAGAAATCATACTCTTTTGTCCATTATTCCCTCCAGTCTGTGGCCCTGTCAATAATTATTTATGTTAATTACCACGGTGATTAGGGTCATTTCTTTATAGCTGTGCTGGCAGGTATGCAAAGTAAAGATGGGCTGATGGAACAGACCACAGAAGGGGCTTTTTTCATTGACGGCATAGAGTCAAAGTGACAGCCAATAAGCAGGCTATCTACGTCATGAAAATCTAATTATGTGATGAATGGTGCAATGTATGGACTCTGGCACCATAATATTGCACTCCCACCTGTGAAAATACTAGCCGGAATAATGTTGGTGGGGGGTACACTGTGCTGCACATATTGTATGAGTTCTGCAAAGATAATGGCTCCAGCAGCACATTTCAGTTTACATTTTAAGGGTGACAGAATATGTTTTCAAGTGCGTGAGATATATATATATAGATATGTAAAAAACACAACCTTGAAAATGACATTGCAGTCTTTTTCCATCTTTTTATTTTCTGTTGAAGATGAGCAAAATTCACATCGTTTTAGCTTTCGATTCCCTCACCTGCTTAACATTTACTGTGCTTTCTGCTGAAGCCCTGCGATGCTCTCCGTTAATGGCTTCCAGACTTCATCTTGGCTAGAGTCAAATCGATGTGACTGAGCGAGAATTCTCCTCTGAAGCTGGAAACCGTGGCTGACTTCTACTGAGAAATGTCCGTCTGTTTAATGTAAGACTGACACAATATGTTGTATGTTCTTGTTTTAAACCTTCGAGACTAAGGCGGCATTTCATAAATGACGTCCAACAACAGTTCTCTGCGTTGCATTTTGGTTTAAAAGTGTATTTATCTGCAACTTAACATTAACAAGGACCATCAGCCCACCTGAAGCAGGCTGTCTGCTTGTGAAGCATATCAAAATGACACATTTGAAATCCTTGGTTTAGAAATAAGGTAGCGTGGCGGCATACAGCATATGGCACTGTGTGTTCAAACCTGGCAACAGGCAACGGACTAACAATGAAGATTTCCTCTAAATGAAACAGAATCCCTGAAAAAAATGGCCGTCATTAAAAGGGCTGCGAGTGTAACCTTCACTTTCATGTGCCCATGGGAGTGAGCGCGAAAAGAGAGGGGGACTTTTTTCTTTTTTTATTCTCTCAGCTGCATTTGGAGAGAGACTGAACATGCACTGAGCTCTTGGATCTTCTCATCCACACTTTCCCATATGGCATATGGATCTGGGTGTAGATCGAAGGATGAAAAAAGAAAAAAGGAGTCCCATATGTGTGTCTGTTTCTCTTCATTAGCTCCCACCAAAACAGAAGTACCTCCTCAACAGCTTGATTGAAATTAATGTTTTTCAAAATGTCAAGACGGACGGAGTTCATTTACACAAGGACTTGACATCACAAACACGAATGTTCTCAGACATTTTGACATTGCCTCTCGAATTCAGGAAATATATATGATGTTTGCGGAGCATTTAAAATATTCACCTTGATGTCTGAACATGCAGAGCTATCCTGACCTGACCCTGAGATTCCTTTACTGCAAGGTGCATCTTAGTACACATTATTCCTGGCATTTATATACACTGTTGGGCACGCAGCAATGACATAGAATCATCTTATGAAGTTGATATGGCTAACATGATAGCAAACACCTGCTGTTTTACTCATCAAGCAGAGACAAAGCAGAATTGGAATTCATGGGAAGTCATGCTGGTGTCCGCCTGATGAGTGTAAGTCGAATATTTACCTTCCTTTTAGCTCTGGTTTAGTCTCCACTAATTCCTGAGGGAGATTTCTGGCTCTTCAGAGGCTAAAATCTCCACTTTCTTCACCAGCTAACTTTGTCTGTCAGCTGTTTGGTGCTGGGCAGGTAGTGTGCAGCGGGTTTTTCAGAGGTTATTAGCTGATAACAGCTGCCTGCTGTGGCAGGAAACGGTGAGAAAATGGTTAAGTTCAATCCATTAATGCCGCAGCTCCATTACCACTGCAGTGACCCCCCCCCCCCGCTGCCAGCCACCAAAGTCTAGACAAAGTACCTATTGTTCCACTGCTCTCATTCTTCCTGCAACACCATCCTTTCAAGAATTTGCTTATCCCGGTCCCTGCAAACCTAAACCTAAATTTAGTCATATAGGCCCACATCTAAATTTAAGGATATATAGTTTTGATTAGTTACACATAATGACTTGCGAAAACACCACTTATCTAAGTCATAAAATTGGACCTGACCTCATTTTCTGGACAGTTACCTGTGGTGTTAATGCACTGTGCTTTCCAGTCCTGAGACTTCTTCCTCCTTGGGTTGATTTCTTTGTCTTTCCTGTTTTGATGGGACTTTTCTAAAATCCTTGTCACAGCTGGTGTTAGATTGGTTTGCTGTCTGCCATCAATGGGCATCTTTCTTCCCACATTATTCACTGAATTAGACCCCGCGACAAAATGAAATTCCTGCATCCTAAACCCGTCCACTTCTGACAATCTTTCTCTGTGTTAAAAAGCACATTGGACAATATTTCTCATCATACAGACAGCATCAATTTGCACATGACCTGCCCTTGACACTTTCTGCCCATATCCCTAACGGAATGGGGATCAATCAGCTGTTACCTTGCAGAAGGTGTTGACACTGGGCCTGGCACCAATGAGTTGCACTGTTGCCTCAATTAGCTGCTCAGGATCTTGTGTCAGAGCCATGAGGACATGGGGGTGATGTGATACCCTGCAGTCGAGGCGCTGTCGCTTACCTGGTGGCCCCATAGTGTGCCTTAGCATATCATATGCCTGTGCCTGCGAACGCATACATGCTCCCAGCTCTTTTTACATGGATTCGGCAGAAACACAGCCACGGGGGCCTCTGCAGGTCCACTACTCGTCCTTGGGCCAGGAATGCACCTCTCTAACCAGGGCCAGGCCTGACGGGGAATACGTTACAACTGATCCGATGTCAGATATTCTCTGGGAACTCGTAGTTGCCAGCAGGATTAAGGTTAAGGAGCATTCTGGTGCTAGATCTGCACTTAGGGGCATCTTGTAGCTCGGAGGAAGTAGTGTCGGCAGAAGGGGGTGAGTGTACCTCCCTGTTACCCCCTAGCCACCCTCCTCCAACTGCCATCTGATGTGAGGTAACATGTGAGGGCGAGCTTCCATCTGTCCACGGTATACGCTAGCAGAAGGTGCAGCTAATGAGGCTTGATTTGCTGCTGCACCTGCCTCCAATCTGGGGGGTGATGGTAGTGGTGGTGGTGGTGGTTGTGTGTGTGTGTGTGTGTGTGTGTGTGTGTGTGTGTGTGTGTGTGTGTGTGTACTGGGGATGCTCTAGCTCACCAGCCTCTCCTCCTCCTCCTCCTCCACCCGCCCCCTCTCCCCCTCAAGGTGTAATCATTGGTTAGCTTATATGGGAGTGCCCGCAGGTTGATGGACCCTGGGAATTCATTAGGAAGTAGGTGAGGACTTGGGTTGAAAGGGCCTTTTGACCTGCCTCCAAACACCCTCACGTTACAAAGCAGAGGACGATTCAAAGGGAGAGGGGAGTCAGGCAACTCACGATGCTTCCTCACTGCGAGCGCGATAGTCTGCCTGCGGTTAAAAGGGAACATTTTGATGCTCATATTTGTATCTTTGGCTGCTTTTTTTCCTTAAGAAATGTAGGCAGAACCAGTGGCATCAGACGCTGCGACTAGTTAAGGTTTATGAAATGCAACCAAAACAACCAATGAGGTTGTTTTCCTCCTGATGGTGTGGAGGGGAGGTGTTATGTCCACATGGTAAATGCAGCATGTTTATCCCCCTTCTCTGTTCCATATCACAGATACCATTTGACACAAGAGCTCTTCAGGGGCCAGTTATTCCAGGCCGTTGAATCCAGATACCAGCCCTGTGTTTCTGTGACTCTGCGTTCAGCTTCCCTCTTCGTCACCGACAGTCCCTTACTGCCGAGAGTCCTCGCCACAGCTCTGCATTATAACCCACAAATATGACAAAGTCTCTCGAGGCGGCGAGGAGCGCAAAGCACGACGTCCTAGCAGTCTGTGATTAGGTCTTTCTTCTTTTCTTTCTTTTCACAAGAATATTTTGTCATTCGCTCTTGTAAAACGTTGCATTCAGAAAAAGAAAACGCAAGAGAAAGGACTCATTGGCGCAGCACTTAGAACCAGTAGTGAACCCATCGCTGGGAAACCTTCTTTGCAAGCTGCGTGAATAATCCACAGGATGATGTCATCGCCGACAAAAGCTGCGTGCCACTCCAGATTATTTGCAAATTAGCTGCTCCATTCAGAAAAAGACTTCTATACGTGGAGGCCCAAATTGGAGCGTGCATATGAATGAGCGACAAGGACAGACTTGATTTAGAGAATATAGTTCAAACTGAGCTGGACGACCTTCCATCAGTGCTTGTAATCACCAAACTCCCTGGCACTCTGGTTCATTTTGGAGTTATGCTGTGGATGTTAACTTTGTGAAAAATAGCATTTTAAGTTTTATCAGGTCTCATATCAGCATGCTACGGAGTCACTGAACACACTGTATGCTTGACCATGTTATTCATCAGCATCTGGAAGGAAAGCCATATCCCTGATTTGCATTCCAGCCACCCCACTTTATGCCACACCTCATGATTTCATGAATACTTTAAAGCTCCAGTTTGCTCCAGCTCCCATTTCAAATTAGTTGCAACTTACAAACAATATCAGTGAGAGGATGCAATATACACTCTCAGCATCTCTAAATAATGTGAGCGGCTGCGGCTCCTCACAGCCACGGAGCCGCTCCCGTCTCCTCTTTGGAATGTCTTTAAAAAAGATGTCAAATCTGGGAGCTGTTATTAATCAGAGCTTCGTCACCAAATGTATCAAGAGCTGGGAGATAAATCCGAGGCCTGTGTTGAAATTACGAGCCCGCTCCATGGGAAAAGAGTTTATGCTGCGAATCTGAGAATGCTGTTCATCCCATCGGGCTCATTTGTTTGTTTTCAAACTCCCTCTTTTGTGTGGTTTGGAATTGGAGCAATGTTTGTACTTGCTCTGGCCAAGGGGGATATCACTTTGAGATGTGATTAAGAAAATGGATACTGCCCTCTCCTGGCGGAAACAATGATCACTTCCCTATGAATCTGTAACAATCACACAATTAGCTAAAGACAAATCCACAAGTGTACAATAGGTGATTTCAAGTCTTTACTTGAGGTTTTTTAGAATTTCCACAGGAAGCAAAGATTACTTCAGAAAACTGAATTCTTTTTTCCTTTTCTATATTATTTTTCCCAAATGTATCATTTTAATTGCATGTACTGCATGTGCGTGTGTGTCATTTTCCTAGCTCCAGCACGTGAGAGAGGGGAGATGATTTGACTCTAGAACCTGAAATAAATGCAAAATTAACAATTGTTGGACAATTTACCAGACAGGCCATCATGCCCTAACCAGGTAATTGTCCAAAGCTTTTAATGACCACTGCAAATAATTCATTAAAGTGATGTATAAAACCCATATGTTTCCTCTGCCTCGCTCTCGTTTGTAACGGTGCTCCATCCTCGCGGCTGACGTGGGTCAGGTCTTCAGGCAGGTGGCTGGGAAATGGAGGCAGATGGGCCGTGCACGCGGGCACTGAATCTGTGAAGTTCTCCCTTCAGTTTCAAGCTGCACCGACGGGCCCTTGAATTATTACCGGGGGCCCCCCATTCATAATTAGCCCCACTAATAATGCCTTTGTTGCTGCTGATCCACGCTGCACAATCAACAAGAGAGGACGTATGACTGGGAAAAGCAGTGCCACATTGAGCGATAACGTGCCTTCAGGGCAGCCTCTCTAAAACAATCACGCACGGTTTCGGCTCTCCCCTCGTTAAAGATGAGTGTTCACGTGGGGTGTGAGACCGTGTGTGTGTGTGTGTGTGTGTGTGTGTGTGTGTGTGTGTGTGAGAAAGAGAAGCTTGTAGGTCTTCAGATATGCCAGTTCCCACAGGCAATGCTATATAGCTATTTGATTTCATAAGCCCTCCAACAGTAGCCATTGTATGTTAAAGATGCCCACATCCATCATACAATATTCACTCCAGTTTGATTTACTTTTTATTCTTCATTTGTTGATGCGCGTACTTAATTTTCAACATGTATATTATAATTGTTCCTCCTAATATAGATCCATTTGTAAAACCTTTTTCAGAGCAATGGTAATGCCCATAATACAGATCAAATTAAGTCTCAGTTGTTTTTATTGGTAATTTGAATCAAATGTCTTTCTGGATTTGTTCTCAGAAACATGACTAGCCATGAGGTTTTTGTTCGTTTTTACTGTACTTGGAGAGATGTCATTAGATAATATGCATTAACATAAAACACTAGGTTTGATTTCAGAATCTATCCCAATTTTGCTTTTGTACAACATAATACAGCAACAAAGCTGTCGTTTTAAACTCCTAAAGGCTGTAATTCCAGTCAGCAGAAAACTGTGTTCATTACTTTGATGACTACTTATCTGCAGTCAGTGTTGTCTCTAGATTTTCATTTAGAGATGAGAAAACAGCATCACTTATAGGAACTATAGACAAGTAATGTGTGAGTTATTTTACGAACATATATATAAATTGTTTTTTTATTAACAGTAACACTTCAGCAGCACATTTCAAAGCAGAAAATAAATTAATTAATTCAGGAAACATAGCAGGGACTCAGCTGTCATCTTATTGGCCAGAGGACATGGCCCCTACCTGGATGACCTCCATCTTTTCGGAATGCTGAACAAGTCCCTCTTTAAGCAGAGGGGGTAGACGGACTGAGATCTTTTCCTGTCAATAAAAGTATCAGTATCACAACGTAGAAATACTCCATTACAATTAAAGCCCTTCGTTCATCATTTCACTCGAGGAGAAATTCAAAAGTATTAGGAGCAAAATGTACTAAGAGTCAAAGTGCAGCAGACAGCATGTTTTATAATATTGGTTTATCAGTACTGATTCATCTGTCAGGAGCGGCAGGGAAGAGAGACCCAGACAGCCGGAATGCAACCACATAGACATAGACAACCAAGAACACACTTAAATACACAGGACACTAACGAGGGGATGGACCACAGGTGAACACAAGGGAACAGGCGAAACCACTTCAACAATCGGGGAGACACGAGGGAGGCTGAGACGGGACACAAACTCAAACACAGGAGAACTAAGGCAAGAAACCACACAACCCAGAAAGCACGAGACGGGCAACAGGAAACAGGAACCAGAACCGGTCACACAGACACGGAGCGTGACAGCATCAACATGTAAGCAGCATTTTAAAGCCACAGCTTATTGAGGTGATTTTATATATATATATATGGGCTTTATAATCTGTAACAATAACCAATATGCAATGAGATACTCATGTAGTCAAATTAAACATGTACCTCAAAATTGTACTGTATTTAGTAAATGTACTTGTTGGTGTTTCAAAGTACCAAAAGATTTTACATTGTCATATACCTTTTTAAGCAAATGATTTCATCATTTTTAGATTTTTCTGTTTCAATAGAACAATCAACCCACTGCCTCCCTCTGCCAGCTCTCCTTCACCTGCCCATGTCACCTATTTAGCCAAATAAATGCACTCCTACTTACTCTACTAAGTACAGATGAGAGAAAGAGGTCACACGTAGTCCTAAAAGGATTTCTTACTTTCTTCCTCTTGGTCCCAACAACACATCTTTTACCTGGAAGTAAGTTGAAGAAGAGGATGAAATAAGCAGGGCAGGAAATGAATCGCACGTGTTCTTTCTTTTCAAATGAAGGACTTTGTTTGATAACGATGCCAAAAATGTTCCACATTCATATTCCAGTTATTTCACACATGAGACAATCGGAGTTTCCTTCAGAGGATGCACTTGAACATCACTTGAGTCTCCTCAAGGAGACTGAAATTTCTTTGGCAGCTCCTGTCGGCTTCTCTGCCATTGGGAGAGCTGGCAACATGGTGGCACCAGCATCTGTTTCTGGCTCGCAGTGGCAAGGAGGAGCTAGAGGAGGGAACTGATTCATTTTGGACTTTTGAGAAAAACCTACAAAATACTGATCAAATATACAGCTTCTAATGGCTCCTGTACTTTGGAGATTATGGCAAAGATAAGTGTTCCTTCATTTGGTACCACAATGCAATCCAGGGTGTTTGTTAGTTAAAGTGTGTGGGTGCAATAGGAGGTTTAAGTCTATCCAAGAGGGGCTGGATCCCAAAGCCCAGAAACTTGGCCCTTTTTCAAATTAAAGTCTATTTGTGCATTTATTAGTGTGCATTGACAACCTGGGTTAAACGATTGCTCTCCACCCACTGGTTAAGTCCAGCTTTGAAGTTACACATGAAAGGATTACCAATCGTGTCCATATATGCCAAGGCAGAGTAATAGCAACATTGGAATACACTCTCACTGATTGCATTCACTCTCATTATATCTCCAAGTCAATGGCAATTGACTTTTTTGTACATCTAGCCAAATTCAGTCCAGTTAAGCTGATTTTTGCAACTTCTTGATTTTTCAATTAAATTGCAAAAACATTTAGCAATGTTCAGTATTCATTCCATTTTGTTAAAGAAATAGTGTGACATTTTGATAAATATGCTTATTCCCTTTCTTGCTGAGAGTTAAATGAGAAGATTGATACCACTCTATACACTAAAGATGAAGCTACACCCAGCAGCCAGTTAGCTTAGCTTAGCATAAAGGCTGTTAACGGGGAAACGGCTAGCCTGGCTCTGTCCAAAGATAACAAAATGTGCCCACAAGCACCTTTTTTAAAGCTCACATGCGAGTGGTTTCAATCTTCTCATCTAACTTTCAGCAAGATTGTGCAAATTAATATTTCCAAAAATGTTGAACTATTATGAGGATTATATATGTTTTTGAGCTGCAGGAAAGATTTATAATATCATAATAATATCTCATAAAAGCTAAGGTGATGCATCCAGAAAAGACAATGCAATACTGTTTTTAAAGCTTTAATACTCACCAGGGTCCACTGCACTGTAAATTAAGCCCAGAAATGTGAGATTTTTAATCTTGTTCTTTTAACTAAGGCCTTCTGTTTGATGACTGTTTCATAAGTGTCTTGTTAATGTCAGCCTTGCATGTTTTCCAAGATCTAATAACTCAGCCTTTGGCACAGACCTCTTTGGAAACATGATTGTTAAGATGTTGTTACAGTTGCGAGAACCCTGTGAATGAACAATGTCTGAGCATCGCGACTCAGTGATTACATTGAAACTAAGATGCAGGAAGTCAGCTGTGGAGAAGCCCTTTATGGTTTTTGGCATGTTGGAGAGACTGTTTGCAGCCAATTGTTCAAAACTCTGTAGTTTCACAGATGTGAGCAAAGAGCGTTCAGTGGTGCAATGAACTGATTAAAAGAGGACAAGATCATAGCATTTGTGAAATAGCGATAAGTGAAAGCTTAAAAGTAGCAGCATTTTGACTCCGCAAAGAAAACCTGACTGTTTTTTAAATTCATGTTATTGCAAGATCCCTCCAACTTTTGCTAAATCACATATGTTTCTGTTGATTACACGGTTCAGTTATACACCTCGTGTCACCATTTTACAAAGTGTTTGCAATAAGACCAGAAGCTAACAGTTTCCAGATAAAATCCCAATTTTCCAAACCCAATGCTTTCAGTCTCCCCTCTGACCTTCCAGCTGTCAGTAAAAAACATAACACACGTTGATCTTGTCAACGGTGCACGGCCTCTTTAAAAAATATCTGAAAACCCATAATGTGAAATGTGATTTCTTCTTGTTTCCAGACACACTTTCGGGACAAATGCAGGGCAAACAGCCACTACTGTACCTAGTAGATTAGACTTCTCTACTTCTTCCTGTTTCATTCCATCCAGGTGCATACTGGGAACGCTGCCATGTATATCCCCTGGTGCACAACAGTACAGCGCAGCTGTGGAAGCCACCTAAATTTGATTCCTCTCGTTGTAGCCTAGCAACGGTGGGTATTAGCGCACACAAGCTGGATGGGTGCAGTTCTGGTGCCAGAGGCAGGATGGGCGCCTGGTTGCAGCTCATTGGCAGATGACATTGAGTGAAAGCTGGCATTCTGAGATTAGGGGATCAGATGCTCACAGTGCTCTATGCAGGAAGTAGTATGAAATGTAAAATCAGTGCCAGGAGGGCTTGACAGGTTCTTTACACCTGACGTGCAGATGTACACAGATACACCATACATAATGTTGTTACACAACAGATAAACCCACATTACATCAACTCTGTTTTAATTTGTTGGGATACTATAATTAGCTTTTTGCAAGAATCCGCTATCTCGGATGAAAATGCAATATTTGCTGATGTAAAACAGACCACAAGACCATTTTAAAAATCTGTTTATCAGATCTTGGCTCCCGCTGCAGATAAGAAAAAATGGCCCAGGATTTGAGCAGATGCACTGGCGTCTTTCCAACAAGCACAAATTCCTAATGTCACCTTTGCTATTGATTTACTTTGAATAAATATGGTAAGCTACTGTGTTAGACTTGTTGTGCTAGGAACGTAGCGCAGTGGGCTTCCTGGCAGCTTGGTGGTCTAAAATGTGTATGTAAACATGGATCCCTGGTTTGAATCCAGCCTCGGACCATTGTAACATGTCTGTCTTGTGTCTCTTCTACCTGCAAAAATGCCCCCCCAATCCCCCCACTCTGCAAAACCTTATGATACACCTTTTGTGGATTTAAAACACAAGCAAGTAGCATTTCCACTGGCTTGAGGCCGCCGAGTGGGGGGGGCAACTCTCCCTGAAAGCGTTGGCAGCTAGGCTAGCTTCTGTTCGCTGGAATACCAGATGCCTCACGCCACATGCTTCAACCACTTTGATTTCATCTCCGTGCAGTTGTTGATCAGATCTGTCTCTGTTAGACGCAACCTGCCTCCTGTCTCTCTCATAACTTTCATCTTTTCCATGCCGGGCAGGCAAGCGGCCGCGGCTGTCTTGAGACGTCACCCGGTGACCTGCAGTGTCCATCTGGTACACGTTGTAATGGGCCTGGATGAATGAATGGCCAGCCACTCCACTGCTTCCTTTATGGTTCTCAGCAGTGTCGCTGTCCAACTTTGATTCCCCAGTTATTAGGGAATCGAATTCCCCAGTGAGGCGACGCCCAGATGAGAGGAAGAGAAAGAGACACACAAAAAGAGTGTGAAATCTGTGGCAGTGCTAAAGAACATGCTGCACAGCCCACTGCCCCTCTCTTCCTGCAGCCTCTTCTTTCTTTGTGTGTCTCTATAAAACTGGAAGGGTAGTAAAGATTTGTAGCAGAAAACCATGTGTAGCATGGGATTCTTAATCTAAGGTGTTGAATTTTATAAAATATAAATTTTAGGCTTGTTCAGAGAGTGTGAAGGTCATGTAACGAGCCAAGCACCCTACGGTAGAGACAGACTACACTAGGTGGATAAACCTCCGGGGATTTTCCTTCATCTTAAAAACTATCGACTGTTTCCCTCTGAATTTAAAGGGCTCCTACTGGATCCCATCACAAGGGGATTAAAGAGGAAAAGGGCAACTGGGATCACTTGGAGAG
The DNA here is from genome assembly GCA_036023855.1 of Gadopsis marmoratus. NCBI lineage: Eukaryota > Metazoa > Chordata > Actinopteri > Centrarchiformes > Percichthyidae > Gadopsis > Gadopsis marmoratus. The sequence continues at coordinate 48,572 of JAVQJF010009083.1, read as the reverse complement.
CAGACCCCTTCCACTTGAGCCAACACTCAAGCAGGGATGAAGTGGAGGCGCAGAGGCAGCCCAAAGGGAGAGGGCGCAGAGGGAATGGAGAGACGGGGAGGTGGCATAGTTTGGATTCCCAATATGTGTCCGGGGAATCCGAAGTGAGGCCAGATGGCACAGGCCTGCCGGTCTTTGGGAATCGCAGCATACGGCGGCGGGACGCATGGCAGAAGGTAGCGGGAAACAGTGCCGGGGTCAGCTCTTGATGTTGGACGCTCCCCGGAGCGGTTCCTTCCACCCCTTTGAACAAGAGAGCATCACCACACAACTGTGCTGCTTCTCCGCTTACTGACTTCAAACGCCGCCCTATTCCCTCCTGCCCAAAGCCTCCTGAGTTCTAAACATATGTTATCAGACCTGATGGAAACGCTGTGCCAATAACATGCCAATGAGTGCCACACACGGACATATGTGTTCTGTTTTCGCCCGCAACTTTCATCCCGCACAATTTCACTTGACTCATTTGTGAAGCCGACATGTGGGAGCTACGTCACGAAGCCAGAGTGAACGCCTGCAATACCAGTGCGCTTTGCTATAGAGGGAGGCACGATACGATGGCAGCCAATTTTATCAGTCGGCTCTCCGAGACAGATGTCCAATATAACCTGGTTAGTGCTAATAGGCAGATTTCTAAACACGAGTAATTATTCATCGTTCGCAGACCAGCAAAAGAGATGGATTTTAATATCTGATGCTGAATGTGTGTGACAGGTGTTACCACCAATTTCTCCTGCGGCAGCGCCCGCTATGAAAACATCTTAAAACACGTCTGCATCCACATTGTAGTGATCTCACACATTTTTAACAAATACTCTTTGACTTTAGGAAGGAAGCAATTCTGTATGTGCATACTGATTAATCTTTCTCTATTTCTGTCTGAATAACAGTTTTTTGGAAGCCAAGCGTGGTGTTATGCTTGTTGTTGCATCTCCATATCCGTGTATAGACTAAGATCCCCTCGTTATTCTCATTAATGGTCCATCTGTCATCTTGGCAGAAGCCCACTGGTATAGAGTTAGCCATGATTAACATTTAATCTATATGATTTTCTAATGAAAGCAGGAGTGCCACACTCGGTAATGATTGATTTGTTTGCTTTTTTAATAATGGCTCAGGTTGTTGACGGGGATGTTTAACTGTGTGCTGATTATGATGCTATTGTTTTCTGATTTTCATACAATGCCGCTTCTTAATATGAATTTCCCAACTGTGTTGTTGAGGGTTGAACTTATTATTGTAGTCGCACACACTGCAGAGAGGATGAAAACAACCATAAGTGATGCAACGGTTCGTAGTTTTTATCTCTCATCTCTTCTTCGTCTCTCGATGTTACGTACATGCGGATTATTGTATCATGTTATCTTCAGGTGCTCGAACAGTCAACGCCTGTTTGGATGAATACATGCCGTAGTATGTGCATTGCAATAGACCGGTGAACTGTTTGGAGTGTTTGTCTGCCTATCACCCAGTGCATGCTGGGATGCATTCCAACCCCTGTGAACCTGAACCTGAACATGACTAAGCAAGTAAAGAAAATTAGTGAAAGGATACAGAATCACGGAGTCGCATGTTTTCTTGTTGCAACAATTAAAATGTAATACTTTCCATTTGGATTGCCGCTAATGATCCATAATCAGTCAGTCTCATGACTATATTTGTAATTAGTTAATTATGTGTTTAGTCAATGCAATGTCGGATAATAATTAAACATAGCTAATGTAATAGCCTTTATCCTTTCCCTCTTGATTTGGATGAGGTCACACAACCTCCTCTCTACCACCCACAAACCTACCACAATTTCCTGGAGCCCATGATGACATCTTCAAATTCTTCTTCAAATACCCAAAGATTTTAAATTTAAAATGATATAAAACGCAAAAAAGAACAAAATAATGCTCCGTCAACTGTCAAAATTGTTGATCAATTAATCAGTTACTTGGGTTATCAGCTCCACTTTCTTGCAATTTGACTCTGTGAAGTGCTAAAGAAATCAATGAGATCCTAAGAAAAAATCCAAAGCACAGATACAATGGACTTGACTAGTGTTTAATATCTTTAACTAACTCTTCTTACTCCTGCTAATCAGATATTTGCTGACTATATGAACTGAAAAATTGACCATATCAGAAATAAAATACCTCTACTCCTCACACACTGCAGATGCCTCGAGACACCGACTTGTGTTGCAGTTGTCTGTGTGAGCAACGTAGACCTTCCATAGACTCACCGAGACATCTGCCATACATGGGAACATGAATAGAGTTGTTGGCTTAGGTTCAAGCTTTCGAGAGTGCCTTTTGTCTGCAAACGGCCCTTTGTGGAAGGATGGTGTTTACGGTCGCCACTACCTCCGTGGCCCCCACAAGAAGGATAATGAGATACAGTTGTTATCAGTGACAGCCAAGGGCCACTAGGAGCTGCAGTCCCAGGAGTTGGTGCCTCCGCTCTGATCCTCCCAGGGTGAGCGAGAAGTCATTGGGATGACACCAATGTTGCCTTGAAACCCTTAAATTGCTTCGTCGACACCCTGTGTTCTACATAAAAATATTTCTGAGCTGCAGATATGACATGAATTTCAGATTGTATTTAATTAGTTGGTACAGTTGGTCAGGGAAGAGATAAGAAATCCGGACTCTTGTTCTTTACTTGGTTGCAAATTAAAGGTGTTTACATAATACAAGTACAAAAAGTAATTATGTCACTTTACTGATCACTTACGAGCAAAAGTAATTGTATAACATGTATAGAAATAGAAAACAAGCCACTGCGGTTTAACAATGTCTTCCTTAGACCTCCAGCACCTGTGCTAAGCTAAACGCCTGCAAACGCCTGTCCTCTGAACACACAATTGATATTAACCCTCCATCAAACTCCTGGTAAGACAAAAAACAAGCCAACCCCCGAAATGTGTATCTGGGGTAAGTAACTGCAATGTTATTAATTACTGAATTTCAACTTGTAATTCCTCATATACGGAAAAGGTAGTCGCAGTACGCTAGCAGGCACCCATGCTACTGCCCAAACCTGAGAGGTTATGGTCTGAAATATACTTTTCTTTGAACCTTGACATTTCTATGTTACCCAACCAACCTCCCCCTACACACCGATGCCATTCACCCTTATCTCACAGCTCAGACCAAACATAAAAGCAAATCAGTGGTGGCACACTTATCCATGCTGGATGTGGCACAATATCTTAATTGATTTGTTCTAAAACCAGATGAAGTGAGTCCCAAAAATCTGCACTATATGCCCCTAGATAAGTGAAAAGAAACATGATTTCTGCTTTGAAGACTATCCAGCAATTATGTGTGGTATTTGCGGACAAACGCCATTGTTTGTGGAATTTAGGGTCGAAGCTGAGGCCCTTACAGATGATTTATGTATTCAGCTGGGGATGGGGGTGGATAAAATGGGCAAATTTCATCTGGCTGCAGAAAGCTCCAGCCCAGCGGGCCTAGAGAAGGCTTAAACATAAGCAGGACGGGTGCCAGGTCCTCTCCTCGGCCATTGTGCTTTAATTAACCTACATAGGAGCTGACTGCTTAAATGTGCAGTGATAGATAAGGCCCCTTGGATGATTGATTTATTTACTGCACATGCTAGTGATTTCCATAACATTACTACCCCAATTACTCGCCATATGAGGCACAAACGTCATTAACAGCCAGCCTTAATGTATGTATGGGCATAAATGTACCAACCGAAGAAAAATGTCTCTGTATCAAGATCTGCCAAGGTCAGCGGCGTTTCAGTGAAGGACGGCGAGGAACAATTACACTAAATGATCAAGAGATGGTGGATCCACGACTCTTGGAGACATTGTTTTACAAAAGCACACTGGATCTGGCTTTGTCGAGCGAAGTCTGGCATGAGCCCAGCAGCAGTCTGAGGCTGTGATTGCAGCAGAACGTCTCCATCAGAGAGCACTAGAAGGTAACGGTGGGATTAAAATGGGCACTGCTGGCACATACAGGCGGGCAGAGTGTTTCTTTTTTTTTTTTTTTTCACTACGCTAGGCCATTGTTCCATATGTGCTCCACCTGCGCCTCTCAGAGCCTCGCGCCAAACACACGGCCGACAGGCTCTACCATCCTTGCTGATTGGAAGTTGCCATGGTGACGCTGTAAGCCGGCGCTGAAAATGGGGAGGGGGGTGCGCTGTAAATCTCAACATGGTATTTTTTTAATTTAGGAAATTGGCAAAGGAAGTGTAGTAAATGAATCGTCGTTAATAATAATTCACATATGGGACAAAACACAATTAGGCTGTTTTTGGCTACAGGCAAAGAGCAGGCAGCTCCCTCTAAAATGTGATCTCATCTCATCAAAGGCACTTCAGCTCTCCCAGTAGTCCTCACTGAGGACATGGTACGCCTCGATCTGATAATGATATTTATGGAAATAATATCACTGAAGATTGTCATTGGGCACAGAGAGCAGCGAGATGGAGACATCAATCATGTAATGATGACCCATAAATTGATTCCTTATCAGCTCATGCAAATGGGTGGCACGAGTAATTCAGTGCATTGGTTTATTAGACAACTCACAGAAACCTCCAATTTATGTTTCCCCTCTGGGAAGCTCACCCACTATCCAACGCTGTGTTGTTTCATGAGTTATTTTGTTCATAAAGTGTTTGGAGTGCAGAGGAGAGGCGAGCGGCAAAGCTCACCCGTAGCTTTTAATAACACGATGGCCACCATCCAGCTTCAGACGTGCGCTGGGATTGGCTGATCTTTTCACACCCTGGCACCTGGAGCAGCCAGAAGTGTGTGTGTGTGTGTGTGTGTGGGTGAGAGGGAGTGTTATTGGTGGCTGCACTGTTGGAGGCGTGACATGACGAGAATCAAAGGCCCTCACCTGCAACCAAGTGAGAAGAAAAATCATTAAAATGGTTTCAGGCCAAAAGCCTTTGCATAAAATCCAGAAACTTTTAGTTTAAAAAAACATTTCCTCCCAGTGTTAAAGTACACTCAAGGAAATTCTTGGCTTGGGTTTTGGTACTTGCAGCAGGTTTGTGAGGAGAAAAGCCTCCCCGTCTAAAATCTGCAGGGCTTGATTTTCTATGAGACAGACTTAGCCGCGATGATGCTCACCACTCGCCATGGTGACCCACGTATTTGCCCATGCTTAGCACCCCCTGCTGAAAACGGCTGAGCAAATACGATATGTACATTTGCCTGTTTGTTGTCACTCATTTGACCATTAATCCATAATCCAAATTAAACTGGTGGTAAACAGCATTGTGTGGATGTGCGTTTGATTGCTCAGCTGTGGTTGCAGGATCATCTGGTGGGTTATCACGTGCAAAAAGAAACATTTGCTCGGCATCGCAGCAATTCAAGAAATTCTGCCTTTTCCTCGCATAATCCATAACAGAGAAAGTAAAAATGTAATCTACCGGGATCTCAAGATGTCTACCGAAGTTGGTGCTGACTGTGGTGTTTTTGCTCTGGCTTATCCAGCGCGGATGTGACCTTTCTGAGTCATTGAAAATGCCGAGTAGCAACAGACAAACTGACCTGCAGAGGAATTAGCCGCTGCTCCTTTCGTCTCCTGCAAACCCAACAGCTTGAACACGCCTGGGTGCTGCCTCACAAAGGCGCGCTACAGAGGAGGCCTATTAATCTTCCCAAAGCCTCAAAAAGCAGAGGAGCCAGTGTGGGCCCCTGAGCCTGGTGCCTGGGGCCCACAGACAGGGGTTCTTGGCAGACTCTGTGGGGTCACTCTTGGCCCCCGATCAAATAGGCGGGGGCGGGACAAGGGCACAGGACGGCGTACCTGTGCCCTTTAGCAGATGCCAGGCTGAGGCGTGCTCCTGGGAGAGGTGAGAGGATCAGCCCTGGTGCTGCTGGCCTTCACCAGCATCAATCAGGATGTAGCTGCTGTTACTCCATCATTAAAGAGGGGATAGATGGAAGGTAATCTGAAGGCACGCGCAGCTTTTCGCTCTGGTGTTCAAGGCCCAACGTGGAACTCGAGAGGATAAGCAACACCTGTGGCACCATGTTTGCCTTGACTAGCTTTGTTGTTCGAATGATCATGCAGAGATATATTTTCACTGCCAGTTTGATCTCTTGATGCATGAAGCGATAATACCTGACAGGACAACACAATATGTTGTGGGTGTGCATAATTTGTTTGCTCGTGTTCTGAGCAAACACTGAAACACAATAGCCTTGTTCAATGTTTTTTTTTTTTCAGTCTTTTGTGGGATCTCTATAGGACTTCTCAACAGAGTGTGTATTTCCACGTACAAAAATGTACATACTGTAATTAAATAAACAACCCTGAAGGCCTCTTGGGTAGCAGCTGTACTATTAGGTGTACATCACCATCGTTTGGGTAAATATAATTGGATATTCTGTGTGTTCATCTGCTACATGCTGGTGGCAGGATTTCATAGAGATGTCTACAAAGTGCTGGTCTGCTGATATTCTATACTCCAATGAAAAGTTCAAAAGCGATCCAAATTATAAGTATTGTATATGCATCCAAAGCCTGATATGTCGTATTCCTCTGTCATAGAGCTCCATTCATAGGCACAGATTTGGGTATGGATGGTACAGTGATGTAAATGTCCCTCCCAACGACAAAGTGTTGCTGAATTGTATCTACCATCATTTTTTACAGTCTCAAACAATCTTGTCCCTACCAATGTTATAACTAAGCCTATGCCACTGTCTCCATTTGTGTCCAACAAAGATTAAAAACACATTAATGAGTCGTACTGTTACACTGGGATACATGTTGCAAATGCACTTTACTCCAGTTTGAGTTAAGTTTGCAAAAAGAAAGAGACAATTACCGAGCCTTTTATAGAAACTGAAACTGTATATTATTGAGCCTCTTATGTAAAAGAATGGCACATTGAGTAGGAACCAGTGGGCTGGGGCCTGAGAGCCATAGACAGCCAAGGGGAAAATTAATAGGTCTCTTTATGGGATTTGTTGACAACAAGAAAAATATAGAATAGCACCAATCTTATTTGTTCAACTTTCAGTGAGAGTGGAAAAAACCCCATTATATAAAATTATAATTCATCACATAAACCTATTAGGCATCTTGTTTCATAATGAGTCACACAACAGTAATGTAATCTGATTATTTCCAAGCCTGAGGCTGACGAGCATTCTTCCGAGGAGTCTTCGAGTTTCCCCTCCAGACCCAAAAGAGCAGTTTTTAATCCAACGCTGACCTTTGACCTTTGTGGAGGAGGTTAAGGGAAACCAGAATTCCACCTCGGAGATCAAAAAAGAAATCGCATTGTTAATATTATCTACACCCATTAACCATTTCAAAGCCATGTGTGTAAAAAGGAGTCGCTGTTGGAAATATATGCAAGGTGCTGCCCTCTTCGAGAGATATTTCCAAACTTTCTGCATGAATCAGAATTAAAAGAAGGGGGAAGCCTGCAAAAGAGTAAGTAATTTATCATGTAATTTATCAACAGACAGCTGTGCCTTTCTGGTGTTTTTAATATTTTATTCCCAGGATGTGAACAGAGGTTTGCCTCCATCTCTCCAGAATCCCTTTGTCCTCATCCAAATCTACTCTGGTCACATCACCTTTTCTTTCCAGTCAAATCTGTCATAGTGATACAGTCTCAAAAAAAACATCTGTGTTTAATGTTTTTTTTTTTGTATTTAAATCAAAAACTCAACTTTAAAAAAAAAAGGCACGTTTCCTGAACTGTTCATGCTCAAACAGCAATCAGGAAACATTCCATTTTACTTAGTTACCTTCACATCGTCCAAAAGCGAAACCATAAAATGATCCTTCTGTCGTGTTAAAGCTTCAGCATCCTTCCGCTGGGTGTATTGCCTCTTAAACAAATAGACCTTGCTCGGGCTTTTCAGTGTGTGTAAGGACTTGTCAGAATAGATGTACCCTGCTGTGGCTGCTGCTCTTTTCATCCCACAGCCTGCGAGGACTGAACAGAGCTCTTCTGTGCCTCAGCGGACATTGTAATTCCCCCCGACATTTGTACAGTGAATTCCATTTCCTTGCCTTTTGATTCATACTTTTTTTTTTCTCCCCCTCCTTCTCTTTTTTTGCTGTGAAGTACCTTTTTGTCCCCTGTTTGAACTCTGGTGAAGAATCACTCTGCAAATGGGGGTTGGGGTCAGACGAAATGGGTGAAGTGAATAACTTGAGGGGGGGGGGAAGCTATGAAGAATAATGGCACGCAATTACTAAGTAAATGCATTCAATTAAGTCTCTATAAACGATGGCTACTCGTGTCAAGGCTGTTGCTAGGAGTGGGCTGCTTATATGAGTGGAGATTTAGCCCATTTCTTAAGTTTAAAAGGATTTGAATCTGCAGTAATTAGTGATGAGCCTTGAAGTTTTGAAAATCCAACATATTGTTGGAATCTCAGAAACCCTAATGAAACAAAACACTGATTTTTCTTATTTGACTTCTGTATTAGCCGTAATCGCTGCTTGCGAGACTGATGGTCGACACAAAATCATCTAATTAGCGGCAAAAAAGGAAGTGAAGGTCAACGGGCAGACAGTTCTGTCTTGCTCCTGCGGCCTACAGGAACCTACAGTCAGTGTCTTTAGCTCCAATCGAAGGTGTCCACATTGACCAGGGGGGTCAGCTCAGAACAGCTTGTGCTCATCGCAGTGAGGTTCATCTATACTATACGCGGGGTGTGGATTAGGGGATGAAAGATTGCCACCGACTGTGAAATTGCCTGATTTTTATCGGGGATGTTGGGGCGCAGCTGTGCACAATCCTCTGTCCTAATCCGGAGACAGGGCCGAGCAAGGAGGGGAGGTGTGTACGCCTGTTTTTCCCTCCCTGTGTGTGTTGCATGCCAAGGTGCATATTGGAGAGGTTCTGAACGGCTGTGTACGCATGCTCCTTCAGTACACTAGTTATCCCACTGTTTGTACTCTCAGGAGTTTTTTTTTGCAGCAGCAGCAGCAGCAGCAGCAGTGTGGAACCAGCGGTGTCGCCGGGACGCAGGAGGGATTCAGCAGATGACTGGTGGCGGCAGCTTGGCTTTTCATGTTTCAATTGGTAGAGGCCATCACCAGTTAAGAGCTGTGTCATAACAATATTATTGATGCGTTGACTGTATAATCCTGTCTTCCCACTATCTGACCAAGCCTGCTGCCGGAGTAGACGGGAAGAGGAAATCTAACTGGGAAGTTTGTCGAGATGTTTAAAGAATTTTCAACTGATGCTGTACAATAGTGAACGCAGCGGTGCTGAGGGTAACGTTAACGCTGCAATAATCAAACGTTTTATATTATATGAGGTTATATGACTGTGTGCAGTGTGAAAGGGGTCATTCACAGTGACAAACCCAAAAACAACAATCGCCCAACTCTACAGTTGCCCTCAGATTTATGGCCCATTTTAGCATAATTGTTTTGGCGTTAGCGGCCCACAACTTTTAACACTTCTGTTCAGGCTCACCACTCTTGTCAGCCTCGCTTGCGGACGCAGCAGGCAGCTGTTTTCAGCAAAAGAAAGAGCTGATAGCGTAGCTAGATGTAATGTTGGAGTATGACATTTAGCCGGATATTTCTTTAAAAAAAACAAAGCTAAAACGAGAGTGAATGTTGGACTTAAATCCGTCTGGCGAACAGAAACACTACTCCAAATGCTAATGTTGCTCTGGATGGGTAACACATTCTCCAAATCAACATCATAATGTGATACGACGTGTCAATAATTTGGTTTATAGCCTCTTCTGCTGAAGTTCATGTGTTTTAAGCAATGTTTAAATCACAAGTTGATTTCAGAACTAAACTGAATCATTCATACAGGTTTGTATATTGTAGACATTGGAAATAATTAACGTCTTTTACTTGATATATTGTTGCAATACAACAATGGCATACACTATTAAAAGTAAAGGTCCAGCAATCAATATTTTACCTAAGCATAAGTTTAAAATTAAGAATAGTTTGTTGTAAAAGTATCTGTCTGTCTGTCTGGTCAACCAGATTATATCATAATTACAGCAGAGTTTGGATCATTTACATTTCAGAAATATAATGCTTTTCTCTCAAAGTGGATTTACAGTAGGGGGGTTTTGAAAGACAGTGATTCTTTGATCCCTTATTTTTGATGTAGCTCTGCCCACATATAGAAGCACGTTTGGTGCCACTGAAGTTCTCCCTCTGCTCGTCTGTCTGCGACAGGGGAATCATTCCTCGCGGCGGCACTCTGATATTTGCATACACGGCGAATCCAGGCCCATCTCGGTGGCCATGCCTGACGCACGGACTGAAATGCACTCAGCAGGTGACAGGCAAACATATGCCTCAAATGCCATGGGGTCCTGAAGCCGGATCATCTCCAAAGGCTAACTGGCAGGTCTAAGTAGGGACGGCATTAATACATATTATTCACAAAGAGCATGATTGAACAGAAAAATGTGCCCGCCGTGTACCCAGCTGCTTTGTTGGCACACAGCTCAGCCTCTGCCTGGGCTTCAAGACTGAGCTTGGATTTAGCCATGCATTCACCGAATTCCCCATGCAGCTCTTATTCATTCACTCAGCCACAGACTGGGCTGTACCAACAAACTGGTATCTGTGTGTGTGTGTGTGTGTGTGTGTGTGTGTGTGTAGTTGTGCCAAGTCCTGAATAGTTTTGTAAATCACAGCAAATTCAGATTTTTGACAAACTTATACAGCAAATGTTTATTATTCAGAAATCCAGTGGCTGTCATTTAAACAGGGCCTCTTTTGTCTTTATTTTATTTATTTATTTATTTATTATTGTAAAGCCGTTCTTCACACACACACACACACGCGCCTGCACTATGGCTGATGAACAGAGGGAGTTTCCCAGGAAAACCAAGTTGACCTTTAATTTTGCTCTTAACTCGCAACAACACTCCTCTGTGGACATTTCTGTCCAGCCCCGTGAGCTGAGCTGTAATAGTTTTACCTTTGAGTTTGATTTCAACCATACTTCACTTGTGGATTCATTTTGACATGTTTGGCTGATGCAAACTAAGATTAAACACGTTTCCTGTTTGCAAACCCGGCCCAGTGAGAGGCCCTTCATTAATGTTCTCACCTGCTGCACGAGCATTTCTACTTTCCGTTTACATTCATAAACATGTATGGATACTTTTCTTCTTCTTTTTTTTTTTTTTCCTTCCATAAATTTGCCTCCTGGCCATCAGGAAGTAAGCAGGTGCTTCCATGCTTGCCAGATGTCTTTTGGTTGCTTCAAACAGGGAGTGTGATGGATATATTTAGAGGTACAGCGCCCTCTAGAGGAAAAGATGTAAAGAGTTTGTCAGGCAAAGACTTGCTGAGAAATTGATTCCCTTTCCACTGAACACAAACCCATAAAAACGTATCACACTTGCCATTTTAACCTCATCAGATGTTTAACGTTTTTTCTTTTTAACTCTGTGGAAAAATTCATGAACAAAATGTATTACAGTTTTGGAAGCTAAGTCACTGCCAATATGGGCACATTGAAGTCGGTGTGTAAGAAAGTTTCATTTTCAGAATAAATGTAGTTGTTGATGTGGAAATCTTTCATCAGATACATTTTACAAAATTAACATTAAAATGATACTTAACATGTAAATTTGCTTTCAAAAATAAACGTACACACATTGTACATTATATGCAGTATGTGATACTTTATTCCAATAACCAGACGTGATTTCCAAAAGAGGCAATAAGAGCTGAACAAGCAGTCGGAAATGCATCAAAAATCTTACTCTGTAGAATGACATATTATATATTTGAGCAGATTAAACTACTGGATTTAACCGGCGGAAGAACAGAGTCTCTGCTGAGTGATGGATCCTGTAAATATGGAAAATGTGACACAATTGATGAGCTTGATGAACTGAAAATGTAGGTTATTTCATCAGAAATAATTAACAGAAAAACTGAATTCATATTCACCATTTGATTGCAGTCTCTCTCAGACCTTCACCGCTTTTCAGATTTGGAAAATGTATCTGACTGCAAAACAATTCAGAGGGATACTTGCCACTGATTAGTGAGGCTTGTTAAATGTAACCTCATGTCTGTTTCAACTCCAAAAATCTACCGTATCATGAAAACGCTATATTAATACATTTATGCTTAATTCTGCCAAGCTTTCAGGCGACAAGCAAAGCAAGCTTACGTGCTGTCCTTTAATCGGCTTGCTGTAGAAATCAGACTCCGCTGCCTGGCTTCCTCTTCGGCTTTCATTCACCGGAACACCTGGAGGGGAATCATCCAATATGCGCAGCGGGAACAGAGAATTGTTCAGTAAAAGAAAATAAAACACTCCCACTTAGTGCAAGTGAAACTCACTAGATCAAAACATGGCACTTGATTAAACAACGCTTCCCAGAGGATACATTTTTCTGTGCACACTGAGAGAGGTTTTTAAAGACTCACTTGGCGTGTGATGAACGATGTTGATCTTATCTGCAGGGAGAGGAGAGTTCCTAAGCCATGTATAGTATACAGACTAATACAGTCATTTGTAAGGTGGCTACTGGTTTCATTCTAACTCTAATTGCGCTGCATATTATTTATTTTCATCGTAAAGTTCCAGGAAGGCTGAGCTCTGTGGAGCCTCTTTGTGATGACAGCAAAGTTTAACCCGCATATCCAGGCTGGAGGAATATTTACCGTAGACACTGTCATCGTCCTCTGTGTTGTTGAGGACGCCGGCTCGCAGCTGACTCAACTTCTCCTGCAGAGACGAAGATCAGTGCTTTAAAATTAGTATGTGACGTACGGGGAAACATGCATTTGATGACATTTCCATAATTTGCCTGTGTTGTGTTTTTGCAGGATAAGAAATGGAATAGAGTTTTGCAGTTAAGGTCATACATCTTTTGGTACCTTCATGGAGGTCCACTGGAAAATTCTGTCTAAAAATGTAATAACCACAGCAGCATGAAAGAGTGAAGGTAATCTCACTTATGTTTTTAGACAGTTTATCTTGGATCATGTAACTAAGTTAAACTGATTTATTTAAGTACAATTTTGACGTACATGTACCTTTCTTGAGTATTTCTCATATATGCTGCTATATATTCTTACTCCGATACATTTCAGAGGGGAATAGTGTACTTTTTCCTCCGCTACATGTGTTTCACTTTTCACATTTTACATTAAAGACACTAATAACTTTAACAATGAAGTGGCTAAATGGAATGTAGCCATCATAAATTATATTATTTACAACTGCGTTTTTTCCTACTGTGATGTTTCAAAATGTGTTTGATGAAAAATACTCTAAGGTAGATGGTTTCTTGTACCTTCATGTTTTGCATATTGGCATAGCATGAGCAACAGATGGTTCTAGTTTTATTAGGGCTTGGTCCTCTGCACGCTTCTTCATTCCAAGTCCAGCGTGAAGTGTGTATTTGTGGTCGCAGTGTCCTACCTGCTGGCCGGCGTCCATTCCCTTCTGAACCCGCTGCCAGTCGCTGAAGTGTTCCCGGGCCCCGTCCACCGTGAGCGAACCTGCCTTCACCCTTTGCTGGAGCTCAATGAGCTGCCGGAGCCCGGGTGTCTGGTTCGGCACAAAGGTGTCATAGGTGGAAGAGATGCTGTCTTCTTGCCCGCGTGCTGCAATGAACAACACCTCAATAACAACGTAATGCTGCTTGATTTAATAGAAGAGAAGAAAAGTGAACAACACAAAACAATCACTGCACATGTGGGGGCAAGTTCACAACAACATATATTAAGCTGTTTGCTCCTGTTTTGAATGGCACATACTGTATAAATAAAAGACGGGATATAAATCCACTCCAGAGAGCATTCATTGGTTGGTAATGTGATCTTGTCCAGCACATCTGCAACATCAGTCAGTCATGGGGATGGTAAGTAATTTTCAGGGTGGCTGTGATGATCTTCGGATCTGTCGCTCAGTGTCACCAACAGTACAGAAAAATGCATGTGTATCTCGGTAGCAGCTCTTCTGTCGCGTTCACACTTTGATTTTGTCTAATCCTATTGGCACCCGAATATGTTTAAAAGTGGTACCTGCATCTGCTTTTGTTTCTTGTTACTGCTATTACTGCTGCAATGACGGATTTCCCACGTGGCGATCAAGACTTTAACATAACACCACAACTCATCTAAGAATGTCAACATCAACTGATATCCCCCAGGAGGTCATTTCAACAGGTAATTATTAGAGAGAAGTCAGCAGAAATTGTTGGCATAGTGCTGTTAGTGCTGAGTTATTATACTAATTCTGTCCAGAAAGGGGAAATAGATGCACATTTATGGAGCATGCAAGCAGAAATATACAGCAACTTCCTACTGTAGCTGACGGGGCCAGAGTTTACCTCCCAGTTTGATCATTTTTGCCTCGAAACTGGTGACTACAAGTGTTTTCTTGTCTGTGAATGACTAGAGCAGAGAGTGACGATTAAAGCCTAGTGTCATACACTGGTGAAAACTCAAGTCTCAGAAAACAGGTGCATCCTGTTGGCGTAGTAGTGAAGACACGCACCATATTGTCGCAAAATCCCTGGTTTGATTCCAACTGCGACCTTTGTTGCGTGTTTCATAGGCTACACGTTTCTAACAGAAGGCCTGCTCCAAAATGGGCTTGTTAAGCTTGAAAGCTCTGGGTGTTTAGAAGGCAGGAAAGCTATAACAAAAAGATGCTATTAAGTCTTTTTGAAGCTTTATCCATTTGAGGGACTAAAAGTTGAGATGATGGCCATTCTTTCTGTAATCTGTCTCTTCGAAGTCCTCAAATGTTTTGGAGGTGCTATAATGAATTGCTGGAGCTTTAAGTGTCACATTAAGTGTTGAACCTTTTTCTAGTGAGCCATATATCACCTGACACTCACCTTGTTTAGTGGGAAGTGAGTACAGATCAACCTCTCCATGTGGCGCAGTCTTCTTCTGGAACACTGTAAACACAGAGCAGATTACAGTAACATGATATATTATAATATACCATACATTTAGTAATCTATATCATGTACAACGTTCTACTTTTTGTCTAATATTTTGACATTTCCCTCATTGAAAACCTTGCAGGCCTGCTGCTGCAGATTTCTGAAGGTGCTCCTGCTCCTGAACTTCAACAATTCTTCCACAAGATGGCGCCATACCCTAGATTTACAATCTATTGACTGTGGAACTCTAAATGTGAGTAGCCAGCTGGGGGAAAAACATCCTACTAATGTTTCAGAAAAATATTAATATGATTGAATCTAAATAACTGTGAAATAAGAAGTATCCTGGTTTGTTATTCCAGAGCTTAAATTCTCTCACAGAAAGACGTTCTGTTCTGGTTTGAATTAGACTCCCTGAATGATGCTTTTGGTTTGGTAGTGAGCACTCAGAATGAAAGGACACACTGTTCAGCTGTCGGAGGCAGTGGAGCTTCAGCTCTGTGACCAACGCTGGATTAGAATTCAACGTCCACGCCCTGCAAAATAATCCCACTTCTGACTGCTTCCTCCATGACACCGTCTCTCTTTTCCACTTCATGTTCAAGCACAGCCTCTCTTTTCTGCCTTGCTCATAACACGAGCCTTGGCTTTATGGCTTCATTCACAATCAAATTGTGACTGGAGCTCCACTGAGGAGCTGTCGCGTGACTGTAGCTGTTACTTCACTCTGCTTTGGAGTGTGTGCATGTACATGTACTTTACATGTACTTTACATGTGCAGTAATTCCACCCTACAGGATTGAATTCCATTCACATTTCAGCGTTTCAGTCTCACTGAGCTCAGGACGCTGCCGCTGACAAAAGAAAGCTCCTCATTATTTCCACTTGTGCAGTGGTCTCCAATAACTGGCTCCTGGCCTAATCCTCCACCAAGCCTCATCTCTCCTCTCGCATCTTTCACTGTGGCAGTGCGAGTGAGGAGCAAAATGTGATCCTTGTGTGGTTTGAAGCCCCACTGTCTCAATAGATGGAAACCTCAAAATCCCTCTCCTTTCTCTCGTGCGCTCTGGGGACAAGGACGATGGAAAACATGTGTAATGACTTATTCTGGCTGACTTGGCCTTGGTCTGGCCAAGATTGGTTGCAGATGGCAGCCCCGTAGTTCCCGCTCGGTTTCTGAGGGGACGGTTGGGATGCAGAGAGTTCAGTGGTGCACTCAATTTCTTTTTTGCTTTGTAAGTCCCACTGGGCAGAGAGTTGGCTCACTGGTTACCATTAAGCTCAATAAAAAAGCTGCATAATGGGAGAGAGGGTGCCTGTTGCACGGTTATAATTATTTTTGTGTATTGTAAATGCACAAGTGGTAGTTTGTGAGGGAAGAGTGCAATATTATCTGCAGTGATAACAATTAATTGTGGCTACACGTGTGCATGTGTGCATATGCAAGAAGAGAGAGACGCTGCGGCCGTTTTAATGATTTATAAGCCTTAATAATACCAGTCACTTTTGGATGTTTCATCTTCATGAAATATTCACACCGCTGAAATGAACAGTTAGGCACAGTGGGCTCCCGGCGCAAGGCAAATGGGTCGTTCTCTTCCCTCGCTTTTGTTTGTTTTGCAGCGGGGAGCGACCGTGTTCTTGTGGTTTATGGGATCAAAACAAACAGCACCGCAAAAGAGCCTCTCCACTCTCCTCAGCAGCACTCCACTGACTATGGCAATGCATATTCCAGGCCCTTCCTACCTCCCACATGATCTCCCAACTCCCCCTTCACACACTGTGCACAGCTTGGTGTTGTTTTTCCTCCAAATCAGCTCCATCATATCTGTGATTTGGAAGGAAAAAAGGAAGGGGGGAGGCTGCAACAGGTTAGGTACCTTGAACGATGTAAGGGGTTCTGTCCTCCTTCACCTGGGTGCTCTCAGGCCGAGGTGTGGGTGCTGGTGGGCGATTGGCAATAACCACTGCTTTTGTTGAGTTCAGGATGGTGTCATACTCATCGTTAACTCCCAGTGGTTCATAGATATCCTCCTCCTCTTTGTCCTCTCCTGGTTGCCCTTTTTGCACATCTGTGGTGGAAGGCACCCCTAATGCACAAAGTGTTTACTACTTGCTTGAGTGTCATGATAAAGTTCTGCATACTGTTTTTGCTACTGTCATTTCACAGCTAAGCGGAAGCAACGCTACATGGCGTGCCCATCAGCGAGGGGAAAATATTCAGTGGTCGGAAATGAACAGCAACCCAGCATAATGATGTGCTGGTGGGGGGAAAAAAACCAAAACAATTCCATTACCGGCTTTCCTTTGTCCTCCTTCCACTTCCCATCAGTCCTTCACTCACCTGCGGTGCGCATCATTTCGTACACACTGGCATCACCATTGTCCTCGCCTGAGCTGAACATATTCTGCAACAACAGAGCATGAAGAGATGCGTTTTATGCCTCATCCAAATCACAAAGGAACAGCTCAATAGAGGCAACTTAGAATTCAAGGAAATAAATGTCTAATCTGTTATGGTGACGTCGGGCGTTGTAGGCTATGTAAGAGCGGATTTCTTTTTCTGTCAGTATTCATGCATGTTTGACAAATGTCGGCTGGCTGGCTGCATCCTTCCTTGGCGGCTCATTTTCTCACCTGTATCCTCCTTCCACGACACAATAATGAAACAGAAAAGCTAAGATGACTATCTACTAAGCACTTCTAAGCACTGTCACACTACAGGCTGATATCTGCCTCTGTCAGTGTTGTCATGTCATATGCAACAGCCGTCCAGATTATTCATTGAGGTTTCTCACCGCATCTGTTAGGACTTCACTTGTGGGAAAGCAATTTCAGGGCTATAACAGGAATTAGAGAGGTGTGCTGTAACCCTGCCTGCTGGCTAACAGAAAGCAGTTTTCCCTCTGACAGCAAAGCTGCTGCGGCGTCGGCCTTTTTGCTAATAGCATGCTGAGGGACAGATAGGGGTATGATCTGGGTAATTATGAAATCAGACAATCTTCCCCTTTCAGTCCAAACATATCATTTAGTGAGCAATTCAAGACCCGTGACTTGATATTTAGACTGCATCCGCACTTAGATTGAGATACGGATATTAATTTACTGCCATATTTCAACTTCTGACATAGATGTGGGGAACTGAAGAGATGTGTCATTCATTTTGAGATGACTCCTAGTGAAAAGCTTTCTTAGAGTATCTATTTTGACAGCGAAACCACTAAGGAAAAAGCAAAATATGCTATTTCAGAGTGTATGTGGTAAGATTTTCTCTACTAACCGCAATGTATTTTAAATCAAATAAACTGTATGAAAGCGGCTGCTGAGCTGTAGTGTAGAGTTTGCATCCAAACAGATTATAGCAACAAAAGACTTACTATCAAAATATGATAATGCCTCAGGATTCCATTTGGCTCCTCTGTCAGTTTAAAAAGATATATTCTGAGTTCAATAACAAAAAATTGCAGTCAAAACATACATCTTTGCAGAATGTATGAGATACAGCTCAATTTAATCAAGATATCCTCCATATAACCCGTCACGCTCTGTGTGCAGTTTCCAAGCAACACAGCCACTCATGACTCAATTACAATATTACACTGTTCCCAGTACTGCAAATTACTTATTGGCTGCCATGAATGCATTACTTAACAGTAGAGGTTCATAACAGGCCCAACAGGTAGAAAGGACGGGTTAATTACCGCCGCAGCTTGAACATTGAATTATAATAGTTGGATGCTGTGCAGAAGCACAGTGTGGTATTTTCAGAGGTAATTTCTGGACAGGGGAGGGGTATTTATTTGCTAACCGCAAATGCTAAATCATTTTACAGACGTCTGAAACTGCAGGAGCCCTGGGCATTCCAGACAAATTCAGTTTCACCGCCGCAATCCAAGCAGCAGTGCTTCAGACAAAACAGCAGGCCTGATTTTGTTAGAGGGAGAGCAAGTGAATCTAGCGTAGGATAAGGAGTGTAAATCTCTTTTCAGCAGCCGAAATGGTCAATTCACAGGCTGGCTAGTCTCGACTCTCAGTCCCAGCATGCTGGCTGTCTTCTGACATAGTGGTTTCAGAATAAGAGTGTTTGATGCATGGCAGATTGCACAGTGTAACACTGAACCCATCACTTAAGTGCCTGCAGACAAAACCTGTCTAACTCATTTTTTGGAGTGGGAAAAATACGAAGTGGTCAGCTCAGCGCTTCACACGTCTGTAAAACTATATTTACTCGGTAAAGTGTTATCTTCATAGTTTTCTTTTAACACCAAACCAAACATATATAGTTACGGGGCTATTACGACTAAGAATCTACAGCTATGCCAGCAGCTCTGTGGGGTTGCACTTAAACACAGTGGCGCTTTGAGCTAAATACTAATGTCAGTATGCTCACAATGGCAATGCTAACATGCTGATGTTTAGCAGGTATAATGTTTACTTTGCTGACTAATAATTTAGCATGCTAACATTTGTTAATTAACACAAAGTACAGCTGAACCACAAACGTCAACATCATAGTGGCACTAGAGGAAACATCTGTATGATTCATCCTCTGGGAACCATGAATGTCTGTATAATAAATACTGTGACAATCCCCCAACTACATGTTGACATGTTTTACTGGATAACCGAAAGCTTTGCCCAGCTGGTGGCACTAGAGGGGGATCACTAAAGTCAGTAGGAATCCTCTTCTGGGGACCATGAATATATGTACAGTATTTTAAGGGAAACCAATAGTCATTGAAAAACGTCAGTCTGGACCCACATTGCCATCCCTGAATCAACTTCGCTACACATGCGGCACATAACCTGAGGAATGAATGTTGCATGTTTCTTTTTCAGGATAAGGGCGCCCGAGTCATTCAAATGATAAACAAATCTCTGGAGTTTTCTGTTAATGATTGTTCAGTTACAGACCAAACAAACCTAACATGCAAAACAGGATCAGAGGAATCAACAAATCCTTGGACTGGAGTGGACCTAATTTGGTTCACCTGCATTTGTATGGGAGTATACAGCACACAAACGCAGCATGCAGCACATTACATAAATAGCTCTTTGTAGTCTTTGGAGGACCATGCAATTTCAAGCTAATTTGTATTTATCGAGCTCCACTACACATCTGAGAGCACACGGTGAAATCTTGGTAGGAGCACAGAGACCATCTAAATGCCAAGTGACACTCCAAATGTGTGACCCAGTTTTGAAATATTAAATAAGGACAATGTGTTTGTGGTAGTAATTACTATCAGGCACAATGTTGCAGTCTGAGGACATAAACATCGTAGATAACTGCGGAGCATTTTCTATATTTGTATTCTAGTTATGCTCCCCCTGAATAATTCAGCTTTCCCCTCTGGAGCAGTTCACAGCTAATTAACAAAGAAGTGTGCCAGGGCAGACTAGTGGATCTGACGCAGGCCCTTTGAGTGATTCAGCCTCTGTATGAAGCAGGGGACCGATCCATCCAGGATTCATTGACAGAGTGCTGTAACACTGATGCCCAAATCACTGATGCATCATGGGTTGATTAATTGGAAGTGGGGGAAACGCAGCAGATGAGTCAATGAAACTGCCGTGCAACAAAAAAAAACTCTTGTGCTTTCTCCAACACACTGCACAAGCACAAACTGTATTTCAGCTGTCAAGCAGCAAAGAAATATCAGGTGTTTGCACGTGTCGAGTCGGTCTGTTATGTTGCATCTATAGACTTGCTGGACGTCCCCGTGGGGAGACCTCTGTTTGACTCTGCTGGTTCCCCTGTCGGCTCAGCTGACTCACTGCAGGCTCACAGCGACTCACTAGAGCAATCTGATCAGACCTCGCTCCGTCTGCAGTCACTCTCAATTAGCACTGTTGATAGGGAGATAAATACATTTGCAACAGCTGTTGGAGTGTCTAAATTTCCCTTGAGGAGGAATTCTCTATAGGTTCATTCAAGTCATCAGAGGAAGTTAAATGTGATCGTATTGTAGGAAGACGGGAGATGAGGGCAGAGACTTTCAAATGGATGAATGAGCAGTATGTTGCTGATGTTTTATACTTGATGTAGCACACAAGGAATTCAAGCTTTAAAGGATCAGTTCACCCACATGACAGAAACATTACATTAAAAAATCCCAGGCTAAGCTAAGCTAACCTGCTGCTGCTATGTTTACCATACAGTTATGATAGTGGTATCATTCTTCTCATCTAACTCTCAGCGAGAAAGCAAAATATCCTAAAATGTCAAACGATTCCTTTAAGAAGAAGATCTAAGTACTTCCTCCACCACCACTGTCAAAGTCCCTGTCACTCTGAAAAATCCACAGCACATGTTGTCAGTTTTCATAAGGCTTATTTCTTAGAAAGGAAGTCCCAAATAAAGGCAAGGCCAAAATGGCAGAGCAGACGAATGACATGCAAAAACACCACAAAGATGTCACACCCACCAAAAGCTAACACTAGTGGGGGACAGTGACAGCAGGAACACACTAAGTACTTACACACTGTCATCTTTACCCTAACTGATTTTTCTTAAGTTTTTGCAGGGCACAGCAGAAATGATGTGGTGTTTTCAGCGTACCATCTTGTCCATACCGCTGGGTGCATTCGTGTCTTTTTCATAATGATAATGTCCTCACTGCCTAATGAAATTAGCATCGGAAAAAACCCCATTATGATGCCAGCGTCCTCCAGGTTTATCAAACAAAGGCATGCAAGGGATCTATCAAATGTGGATTGCAGCAAACGTGCTGATCTTGTGTTACTGTATCTACACAGCAGAATGGGACGTTGAGCAGGATGAAGCTCTTCATATTAACATGGGAAAATGGCAGCCATTACGCAAGACAATCACGACATTAGTGGTTGCATTAATTGTCTAAATGTATGCAGACGACCTACGCTGTGATCCATTGTGTATGCATGAACAAATACCGCCTTTCTAGTGTCTGTGGCTGTGTACCATTAGGAACCTCACATGCCAAACTTATTCAGGAGGGGGGGGGTGTACCATTAATCCACTAACTGTGCCATGAGCTGGATGATAAGACACTGATTAAGAGGGAGTGAGGTCGCCCCCAACTTATAGGTCCCTGCTCCCCACCTTTCTCTGCTGATAAAGCTCTGGATTTTAATTAGATCACAAACAAATGAACACGAGAAGCTGTCGTCAAATGTCGCCATTGTATGGAGGGTCAGAAAAGCTAAGGCAATATTTTCTATCAAGGATGAATTCAATCATCAAACAAACAAATAAAACACTGTAGGGTGGGAGTTGCAAATAGTGAATAAGGAAGCAGTTACCAGTGTTTCCTTCAATAAGACGTGAAGCGCTGTATGGCCGTGACTCTTGGAGATCTCAGCTGGAGTCTGTCCATGGCGATTGGCTGTGTTCAGTGCTCGCTCAGCACCTGGACACTGCAGGAGCAGGCTGGCGACGCTCTTGAATCCATGCTGGGCTGCAAAGTGGAGGAATGATGGTACATCTGCACGGTGGAGCTCTGCTGTGGACATTTGTCAGTGGGGAAAAGAGTCCTTCAAATTTGCCTGTGCTAACAATGTCAGACCAAACAATGAAAATGAGCGGCTAGACAGCAAAGACTGCGCCACTCATATGCCTCCCTTCAAAGGTGATAACTTGGGAGTTGACCCGACGCAATGTGAGCGATCTAACACAATCGGGAGAGTCGAAGAAAGACAGCTTGGAGGCACGTATTGACCTGTTTGTCATGGAAACATTTCCCTGTGCCGTTTTCAGCAGAGTTAAGGATCAATCCTGGTAACTGATGAAGCCATCAATCTGCGACATAATGAGCCATGGAAGGCTTTGTTTTCATGGCGGATAATGTGCATCATGCATCAACTGTGAGAAGTATGTTCACTCCACATTGTTGCACAAACACATGCTCTGGGGGAAAAGGAGTGAATTAAATGGACAGCCTGTTGTGCTAAGGCATTTGCATAAATCCTGCTATTGTCTTGTATTCACAACAAGGCATTATTTAAATGAGTCACCAGCCGTTACGACACGTAACAATGACGTGTTACTTATGGGTAGACCTGCAGTAACTGTGTGAAGAGCAATCAGTAGTGTTTTCCACACAGTTGGGTACCTCATATCCATACATACTGCAATGAAATATTGCACAGAATTCCTGTCAAGCACAAATCATTTCTGATCAAATATACCGTCAGCAAATCATTTGGTGTCTTTGCTCCCTGAAAGTCCAAATAGAATTTAAAGAAAGCTGGGTGTGATTACTCAGCGGATATTTTTCAGTGTATAGAACTGAGTAAGCGACCCCACAGTGCTGTACCTGTTCCAGGCGTGTCGCCACACTGCAGTCCCTGAAAGCCTCCGGTGGGCATGCCCTCCAACAGCATGGAGGACAACTTCTGATCCAGCTTCTCCACAGAGGACTCCTGAAGAGCCTGACGTCCAGAGAAACAGACAGGACACAAGCTGACGACATTTTGAAATCATTTGTTGAGGTCGAGGCCGCAGCGTTAAAAAGTTCAACGCAAGCAAATTGCTGACTAAAATTTGGCTTTGATGAACAGGCAAAAGCAGCACCTGAAAACAGCAAGAGGGTTTGAATTATGTGGCAAAATACAGTTTATAGAGGCACGATAAAGATGCCAGGTAGAATATAACCACGCACATCAGAGTCCAGACTTTAGTTTTAAATTCTCTTGGCAAAGTCTTCTCTTGGCATTGCTCAACTTTGCCTCTTCAGCAAAAGAGACCTAATCAAATCAAAGTGTTCATCGCTGAAAGAAGGCTGAAACCTGCCGTTTCTACATTTCCAGAGAGGAATATGCTGCTTCAGTGTGTCTTCTGTTTTTCAATCAATTATAAGCAGTGTTTTGGGGCACTGATGGACTCATTTCTATAACTGAGTCACATAACAATGACTCACTAAGTAACATAACACATTCAAAGTGCCCCAGAAGCGTTAATTTTATTGAGGAGAGAGAGAATAGTGCAGAATTGAAACGTGTTTCCTACATTACTTCCTAGATTAATGAGTGATGGAGAGGCTTGAGTATATTTGCAAGTGTTAGAAGTTTAGTTAAGCCAGCCAGTCTGACTACAATCTCATACACTAAAATATAATAAAACCCCATACTACCTCCCATTAAAGAGGTCCTCCATTTAGTATTGCACTTCCATAAAGCTGGGAGACAGACAACAAACAGATTCAAGTTAGATAGGACAAAGTCAAAAAGGCTAAGATGTCCTGACGTTTACTCCCCGAAAAACCACCAAATCCTAGATTTCCCATAATGCAACTCAATTGCAGTTTTTTACAGTTGTAAATGGGCAGCTATGCAGCTCAGGCGGTAGAGCGCCTTGTTCACTAATCATAGGATTGAATTACTTCGATACCTAGCCTTAGAAAGATGTCGCCGTTTAAATGTGTAGTCTCCAAGCCCAAGACAAATTAACCCTGATGACATCCTCAGGCTATTTTTTCATTTTGAGCCACAGAAGACATTTTGCAACTGGTTTCACAGGCTGTGCAGAACTCTTCACGACTAATAATCTAACCTCTACCTGTAAGAGATTTGGAAATTCCCATTTAATACTCAAACACTCAGATATGGTGCAACAACTAAAACGTGGATAAAACCCTTTAATGGCTTTACCTGGCACATAAATTCTACAGGGTCTGCTGCCCTCGCCAGAAGGCAGGTGAGTTCCTCCATGTTGCTGTAGTACTGCAGCTGTGCCTTGCTCAGTGGCACTCCGTCCCTATACACGGTCACTCCTACATTGCCTGCTGGAAAATCTGCAACAGAATACATACAGAAACGGTTCACTGGCAGGGCTGCAACTGACTAAAGAGTGACTAAAGATTTCCTTGTTATAAGTATTTTGTTAATCATACAGTCATTATTTCTTATGATTTTGTTCACCTGGAGCGTTGACACACAGGATCCGCTCATTCCAGCAAACAGGCTTCACTCTCACCATCAGATTCTCACCAGTGAACTCAACCTCAGCATCGCTGCCAGCCGTCTCGTTTTTTAAAAGAATGAACACTTCTATATTGCTCTGCCAAAGAGACAGTACAGAAAACTGCAGTGTAGTCAATGTTACGGCTGCTTCGTGAAAAAATAAATAGCTTACTACTGACTAGATGGCTGTCTCACCCCACATGGAACTCTGGAAGGAACGACCACAATGCTGGATCTGGCACTGTGGTCTCCAGCTTGTCCCGCCTTTTGCTCTGACCCAGATGGTTTACATGTCAAGGGGTTGAGATTTGCTGCTGATGCCGACGCACCTACAAAAAATGGGACATCGAAGCTCATGCTGAATTACGCACAAGTGATGTCTACAATATGGGTTTCAGATACCATAAGCCAGGTGTGTTTTTAGCCATGCTAACAGCGTGGCTCTATTTTTTGCAGACATTCATGGTCCCCAGAGGATGAATCCGACTGACTTTGGTGATGCCCTGACTTTTCGTTTAGCGCAACCAATAGATTTTTTTTTTTTAATAGTTTTGAGCAAAATGTCTCAACAGCTGCTATAAAAGTTGACTTCTCAGGATGAAGTGCAATCACTTGGTGATTCCTTAGCTTATCATCTAGCACCGTCATCGGGTCAAAATTTTAATAGTTTATGACTAAATACCTACAAAACTAATGACATTCCCGTCAGCTTTATGTAGTTTATGTTTAGTGCCAATTAGCAAATGTTAGCATTCTAACAAATGATGGTAAGATGGTGAACACGGTGTATGTTGCACCTGCAGAGCACAATAACATTGTCAAACATTATACCTGTTGGCATGTTAATGTTGTCATTGTGAGCATGTTAGCACGCCTTAAGCTCGACGCACCACTGTACCTCACAGAGCCGCTAGCATAGCTGTATAGACTCATGTCATGTCATTTAAAACCGAATGGTATATACTATTATTTATGACATTTCGAGTGATTCAAATTGAAAAAAAAGAATCATAAAAGGTATTTTTTCATTTATTTCAGGGGTGGCTCACTGTTATCAGTAATGAAGTGCACTTTCTTCACCTCCGTACACTAAACCCCATGTTGCCTGTCTGCAAATAAACATACAGCATCATCCTGTATGAATAGGGAAGGTACTTCTGGGTTAAAATATAACTGTTTGTGGGATCCTGGCATGAACCACTTCACTGTATCAGTGCAATGAAATGATGCAGAGTGCACTTGAATTTGCATGGTTCGTGATGAGTAGTCAGTGGTAGCAAAAGAGGAAAGAGTGGCTATTTGCATCAGATGTTCCTCCTGCGCACACACCTGTTTAAACACAAGCCCCCTTCCTCCGCTTTATGATTTTATACAAATAGTGCAATTAGAAAAAAAACAGGGAAGGAGGCAGAGGATAAGTGGCAGCGCCGATGAGGACGTGCTAGAGATGCACATAGTTTCACCAAAGATGTCGCCGCAGCTGGTGCTAAAAAGTATTGGATGTCAATCTTGAGCGCATACAATTCTCGGGGAAAAAAGTCAGCAAACAGGTTTCCAAGCTGCTGCACAGGCATTCTCATAAATAATGAGCATTCTTTCCCCCCCGTGCATTTATGGCAGGGGGAACAGCAAGGACGTGAAATGTTTCCTGAAGGAAGGGCATGTTGAAAAGGGTGATTTTGTTCTGAGTTTGCAGAACAGGGATGCACACTGTGGCTAAATCTGTTTTACTGCGCATGCATCAGGATATTTGCTAATAGTGTTAAGCAGGCTGAGACTGATACACTGCTTTGTTTCAGATATTGGTCAATCGCTGCCATCTAACTCCTACATGATGACTTTAACACAAGTTGTTTGACTCCAATTCAGCATTCAAGAAATCAGTTTAATATAATGATTATTTTGTTTTAGGGTTTCAGTGGGCATTTTTAACAAATGCTCTAAATAATACTGACAATGTTACAATTATATTGGAAACTCTGAGCAGCATTCAGATTGGAATAATACTCCTCAGATTTAAAAGATATTGAAGTATCAGACACTGGCGTTATGGGGAAACTGAAGAGGGATTTCACACATCACTGGTTCCTGAAATAAGGTTGGGGACTTCCAGGGGTCTTTGAGTGCATCCTAAGAGGTCCCCAGTAAATGCTACAAATAATTTTCACATTTCATTAGTTCTGCGGAAGCTGGTACAGGTGGAATAATATGGAAGTGCATTTATTTTGCACTTTAAAATTTCTTTCTGTAGTACAGTCAGCACTAAATCATGTAAAGCTGAAATCCACTGACATGGTGCTCAAGACAGAATGTTATCAACAGGTGGTCAGTGATATTTGGGGGTTCACAAAACAGTCAAATGGAAAAACGTTTTGGAGCCAATGCCATACCTTTTTGGACAATATCAGTCACAGTGGACAGGTACTCGTGAGCGTCTTGCTCGCTGGAGATCTGCAGGCACTCGTTGCCGTTCAGGGGCACGAACTCCAGCAGCGGGGCCAGACTTTCCACCCCACACAGCAGCACCACCACATGAGCTGCAGGACTCAATACACGGCCCAGGAAGTAGCGCCGCATCTGGCACAGACCCTCCAGCATGCCCTTGGAAAGGATCAGGAGCTTGCAGTTATACCGGGCCAGTCTGAGGAAGGCGTCCCGTTGGCTGGACGCTGCAGCAATGTCGTAGCAGCAGATCCCAGCCTCTGAGATGGGACCAGTGAAGACGGAATGCAGGTAGGTGGCCCATTGCTCTGCCTCTGTCTCATAGATGATTAATAGCTCCTCAGCTACAAGATAAGAGACATGTTCTGTTCAAAAATGTGCAAAAATTCACAAAACATTTCTGTGACTTATCATATCTCCCCTAACTTAAAAGCACTTAAAGGCTGCATAAGATGAATTTATAGCAAAAGAGTCTCCAGACTTTTCTCCAACTAACCCACGTAGTGGAAAAATACTTTTGCTGTCACTCTCACTGCAGCATATTAAAATGCAAATGTTTGGAGAGGATGCAGTGAAATGTGAACTGTCAATGCAAGTCCTTCTCTTTATATACTTTGACATTTTTCAATATTGTTCCAAGATATGTATATTGCGCCGATATTAACCAAAAATGTTGCCCTGAGCGATTGCAATCAATCACAAATCAGCAAGGTGTATCTATTAAAGCAATTAATCATTTTTCATTACCCCAGTAAAAAACTATGTAGTAATGAATTAATGAATAAATAATGCAATGGGACTGTAGAGCTTACCTGTCTGGCTCATGGCTGCAGTGCTGTTTGTCTGCAGGTCTCACTTCACAGTGACATGGAAAACAGCGCTGCTATTGTCAGTAGGAGCTGAGATAAGAGGGAGTTTCCTGCTACACCAAAATAGACAAGTAAATGAGACTGTTTATGTTTAAGTGAACATAAAGCCTGTTCTCTGCTCTGGTGATAAGGAACAAGCTTGGATGTGAGGTTTTGCTTTTAAACAAAAACTTTACTAGAGCACTAGCTCAAAGGCAGCAAATATTTCAGTCAGCGGAATTAAATGTACTTCATACAGTTTTAATGTGGTGGAAAATCCACAAAACTGATTTGGACATCAAAAATTTAGTTTTGCTGTCAGCATGTTACTGGCACTAACAAACCTGGTGCACAAAATGGGTAGTCATAAAATATGAAGTCATAAAAAGCAAATGTCTAATATTTATTTTCTGAAGAGGGTGGCATAGTAAGATGAAAAAGGTCACGGTGTGAAACTCAAATAGAAACACAAAAACACACACAAAATAATAGCTTACTGTTGTCTGAGTAGGTACTACATGTGGCCAAAAAAACAGCAAATACTAAACACAAAGGTAAATGTCAAGCAGGTGACAGATATGAGCCACAGACTTGACCACAGTTTAATTAAGTCCGTGGAGCCGTGGGTGCGAAGCGGAGCACTAGAACCTGAGGCGTGTTAAAACTAATGATCTGGTGTGGATGTCTCTACTACAGGCACAGATAAAAAGGCTGCAGAATGTTCTGACCTACAGTTCACACACACACACACACACACAGTCCCTCATTGAGAGAAATGTATAACTCGGGGCTTCATTAACTGCCGCCACCTGCCAAGCAACCTGCCTCTACACCGGTGTCTCACTAATAGCAGTTTGCCCCGTAAGCAACTGTGGGGTGACTAAGATGCACAACTGTTGAGAAAATTAGTGCACGGAAGGCGAAGTCTCCCGCATGCAAATTCCCGGTGACTCACCGATGACAGATGATTCTGTTACCATGCATGCAACATTGTCTATAGCAGACAATACAAATATCAAAGCCAGCTACTATTCCACAACTAGTGGTGTGGAGACAAATAAAATGGCAGGTTAACCATGAGAAATGCCCATAATGTTATCACCAGTGTAAAGAAACAAGGCTGAAACTGCAAATGTTGTCCTGCTGGAGGAAAGGACATGGGGCTATTGAGATCAAAATGGTTTATCTTCATTGGAGCATGAATATTCTCTGCAAATGTAATGGAAACATATGAGTTAGATTGTGAGATATCTTGTCTGCAGTGTTAACACTTTGTCCTGAGGGTGGCACTAGACGAAAGGTATAGAAGAACAAAAAACAGAAAGCTCAGTGGCTCACTAAAACTATCAGGATTCATCCTCTGGGAACTATGAAAATCCAGAGCAAATTGCATGGAAATCTGGCCTTTAGGTAGCATGAGCTATTACTCTACTCTTATTGTCACTGAAAATGGGTGGGGAGTTACGAAAATAATAGCGATGAGATTATTTTTTTTAGCCTCCCTGGTATATGCAAGGCCATTTCGGCTAGTAAAAAAAAAAAAGAAACGTTAGTCATGAGGACAATAAATATGCCAAATAAGTCAAAATTTATAATTACAACACTAAAATTTCAGCTTTTATGTCATCATTTTGGCTCACTATCTCAAACTATTTTGACTTACTAACTCCTAATTTTTTACTTACAATCTCATAATTTTGACTCTTTATTTCATAAGCTTTGACTTAGTAAGTCAGTCGGTTTTTGAAAATGTTGCCAAGGAACTCTGGTTGAAAATTAAAAGCTGGCTAACACTGGCACATTTACAGACACGCTGTGTTGTCTTATAAATTTAAAATGGAAATTCAGACTTACCATTAAAACATTTTTTTATACTGTTGTTTTATTTGTAACTTTTTTTTCTGGTGGAAATATGCTTCCATACTGAGAATGTATTTCCCGGGTCCAAATGCATTTTCAATCAAAGCCAAAGAAAAGTGTATGTATAGACCTTTGTCTTTTTGGTAAACTTCATACATGATCTGTGTACATTTGTGGACATATATTGGGTAATACTGACTTTTTTCTCTCTCTCCTCATTCATCTATTTATCGTGCACACCCAGCGACAAATGTATTATAACTTTATTATAAGTTACTCATAACAGTTAGTCGTAGCGGATCAGATTGACACCGGAGCAGCCCTTTGACAAAAGCCCGTGTGCGGGCAGAGTGGGAGCCTGCCGCTCCCCACCAATAGGAAGAGTCGGTGTGCGCTGGGGGGCGGGCTCCTGCGAGTCAGCACGTTTGAATGCGCACTGCGCTCAGACAACTTGACACACAGAGTAACTGTAAATCAGACGGAGCAGCTCCTACAGCACCAGCGGTGAAACTGTAGCCCCGTTGCAAGTATTCTTGGCCGCTGACAGGACCGAGTGAGATCACCGCGGTCTCTTTTCTCGGACGGACGGACAAGAGTTGTTCGGCAGGAGCAACGCGGGGGCCGCTTTCAGTCTCATTTCTGCTATATCTCAATATTATATCACACTGGAGATGTCCGAGAACAAGCCGAATGACGAACCGAAGTTATCTACGACGGACAGGGTGGTGAAATGTAAGTGTAAATCTTTCCTGCCACACCGCCACGGCTCTCGCTCCCTCCGACCAGCACTGAGCGGACTTGGAACAATTCACGGCCGCGGCGGCGGCGGCGGCGGCGGCGGCAGCAGCAGCAAATGTAGTCGAAAATTGTTTGCTGAACCACGGAGGGAGAAGGGTGTTAGCCGAGCTGTGACAGCGGCGGTGAACTAGGAAGTGAGTGAGGGGCGACCAGCGCGAGAACGTCGCCGCGGAACGTGCCCACATTCTGCGCGCGAGGCGTTGATGGCGCGCGCCGCCGCCGCCGCCGCCGGTGTTGTAAAATGCACTGTTCTCGTTTGCGGCGAGCAGCGTGACAGCTGCAGGATCGCTGCGTTCACGTCGCGCGTCGCGCTGTACCTGCGTGCACGCAGGTACAATGCAATGCACGGCCATTGCATTCAAGCCCAAAGGGCGATTTCCCCCTCATTTTGCATGCATCACCAAGCATAGTTGTTGTTTTTACCAAGGCTGCCCCCCCCCCCCCACCACCCCCACCAACATTGCATAATACTACTGGATGTCGCCTGTGTTTTGTAATCTCACATTTGGGGTGGGGGGTGTTCATCGCGTGCTTGTGTAGTGTTCGTGCCATATGGGGCGGTTCTCGCTGCCTTCTGTGTTTACAGGTCTGCCATTCCACCTTTGCAGTCTACCATAAGAATGCAATAAAGATCACAATCGAGACGACCTGCCCCTTGAACACGGGACTAGGCGCAATGTAGCCTGCACAGTTTCATGTCACTTGACATCTTATGTTGACTTGGAAGGCAGTGCTCCACTTTAAGTTGCTGTGTTAAAGCCTGTTCCTGCTTAAAAATATGAGCACCGCCTGTCACTCTTGAGTGGAAGTCCTCATGCTGGGAGACAAATTCAAAGCCCCCTTTTCTTTTTTCTTCTTTTTTTCTTTGCAGAAGCAAGATGACAGAATGTGTTTATTTGCTCCGGCTGGTTTTGATCCAGCACTAGTTGCAACCATTATCCTCTGCAGCGCCAGCACATCACAACAGGCATGTGCAGCGAGCACAGTGTGCACAAGCACAGGAGGGAATTGTTGAGTAATTTTATTCAGGCTTAGTTGCTAGGGTTCAGCCGCTTGAAAGGATTAGATCATCAGTGACCATTAGACGTTAAGATTTCGTTTAGAAACCAGAAAGGCAGTGCTTCAGTGCTCAAAAGACCATGACTGGAATCATTGGCTATACATTATATTAAAGGCAAGCCTGAGCTCTGGCTCGCTGAGCTGTATTGCAAATAAAGTTCCACTCTGCTGCTTTCCTAGGCTTAGCTTGTGCCATTTGAAATGAGGGAAGAAAAAAAAAAATGCTTAACAAGATGATAACTGCAGCCATTTCTATTTTGTTGCAAGTACAGGACTAACCAGTGGGCTTTTGCACAGGAAGAAAATGGGGTTGAGTGTTAAGAGACTCACACCATGTCTTGGGTGCTCTTGTAATGAATATTTCAAGAGACCATCCCCCTACAGTCTCCACCAACTTGAAGGGCAATGAAAAATGGATACGACAAGTATGGGGTTCTGAAGAGATTTGACTATATCACTGGGAGACATGGCCACTCGTGTTTTATATGAATCTGAAACTTCTTTTTCCCTTTGTCACGCCATCGTATCGTACGTCTCAATATTGCATTTTATATCAGTGCATCCCTCCTCTGGTTGGTGGAGGTCTGCCATGGTCTTAATCAGGTTCAGATGTATTGATTAGTCACTAGAGAGGCTGTCAGGGAATTGGAGAGCCCCAGTTTGCAGGGCTCTTAACCCCGATGTCGAGCTCAGCAAAGTAATTTAACTGATTATTCATTCAAGTTTCAAGAAGTCAGTGTGTTTTGGTAATGCATCAGTATTATGACAACAGAGACGCAGGCTGTGTACAAAGCACCTCTCCAAAATAACTGCAGGCTATAGGTGTGAAGTAATTTGTTTTCAGCTGCCTAGTTTGCCCTGCTACAAGGTGTCAGTCCGACTTATCATAAGTGCTTTGCATCCACCTGTTTTCAAAATGCATTATGTAATGCTCCTGAAAGCCACTGCCGCATAGTAATTACTCATACAAGCCTAATCAGCTGAGGCAGGAGAGGTTGCCTGGTTTTCGTCATGTTTTTGCCCCTGACGGAAATAAACTGACATATATGAGCAATTTCCAGCATGCAACCACCACATTTGATGACCTCCCATCACGTGTCTGTTAGTCAGTTGTTTTCGATATTGTTGCATAGAATTCCTGCTTGTTTTCTGGCCGTTGTGGCAGTTTTGTGTTCATTTTTAAAGCCATACCTGGTCGATTTTAAACGGCTTGTGAATAAGGATTATCTTGCGACTGTCATGAACCTGTCAATTAATCTTTGGTCCATAAAATGTCAGAAAATAGTAATAAATAAATAAAGCCTATCAAAATGTTCTGCAGCTCAAGTGTACATACTCAACTTGTCCGAACCTCAAAGATATTTAGTTTAATATCATAGAAGATTAGGAAAGCAAGCAAATATTCACAATCGAAAACCTGAAACAAGTAAGATTTTTGCCACTTATGCTTTGATCATCTTAATAGTTGCTGATTCATTTTTTTTCTTGATCGACTAATCCGTTTATCAGCAGTGTTTTTCCACCTAATATAGCCATTATTATGCATCATTCATTGAACTTGTAGCTTAAATCAGCATATTGGGTATTTGCAGCTACCGGTCTTCTGAGCATGTCATTTTTGCCAAGGAACTGTTGGCATTCAAGTACGATTGAATGTGGAAACAAAGTCTTTACAGTTGTATGCTGAATGACAGTCTGTACTGGGGCTCCCCTCAGTTAGATATAAAGTAAATAAACAGTTAGTAATATGGTCGTCATGGTGCAATCACGACAGCCACCGCGCTCTAAATCAGAGCGACCTCAGTAAAGGTGTTTCTCCGTCACCAGCTGAGAAGCAGGGCCTCCGACCCCCCGATGTAGATCTGGGTCCTTCTCTGTGAGTGGGGATGGATAACATCTGACATTTGACTTTTGAGGAGAGAGGCCCCCATGCTCAGACATGCGTGGGCTGGAGAAATGGCGGTGGTGACAGCGGCGCAATGCCAGCCACTGATCCCAGCTGGATAGCCGAGTCATTTATAGAACGGAACATTAAGTAATGCCACATACTTGATCCTTGCCTTGCATGTGATCACCTGCATACATTTCTGCCCCGTGTTCATGATCATGGCATCATCATAGTGTTTCTTTCTCATCAGGTACAAACCGAGGTATAAAATTACCATTTGCCAGGAATCTTCCTCGGGGTGTTGTCGTTCTCAGTAATATTTCCTCATTAGCACGCTAAAGCTTGTCATTAGCTTTATTTGCATGGCAATAAGATTATTATGGGAAAGTTAAGAGACTTATAATAACTGCTGAGGCTGTTTGTGATTTTAATCCTGTACATTTCAGTAGAAATAGCAATATTATGGCCCCTTGGTGTTAATTTCTTCTCCTGCTAGGCAGTCCATTTTTAATCAAGAGCTAATAATGACGTGTTTGCTGCTTTGTGGGGCACAGACGAAACACTCTAGATGACATCAAACTGTATTTATGCATTTGGCATTCCAGCATCCTGGGGGGGTTACAATGTAATTTGACTGTCTGCCCTAAAATGTTAAATGTTGTGAGGATATGAACAGTCTGAACATTGCAATGCAATTTATTCACTCTTTTAAGCTGCTTGTTTCTCTTACTGGTGGAATTGATCTCCACTGTGAGAATTTGATCCATTTTATTTGATTTTAGTTTCTAGAAAGGGGGAATGGAAAAGAAAGGCACTGAGGGCAGCCTCTTTTGTCTAGCGCGATTATGTCTAAAATAATAACGGTAATTATTTTGGTCAATTTTAATATCCCCTTTTATGAATCCATCTTTTGGAATGAAATTGTTGTATTTTACTAAACTACTAGAGCTGAAATGACAGAATTCGTCAAAAAATATATCCACAGCAATTCTGATCATCTCTTAGCTTTGGTTGTTTTTCAAGCAAATAATAAAAATTAATTCAGTTCCAGCTTTTAACTTCTGCTGTTTTGCTGCATTTCTTTGTCTTATGTGATAGTGAACTGAATGTCTTTGGGGTCTGGACTGTTGGTTGAACACGGAGCGCTTGATCTGCTGCACCAGCGAAGGCTCTTCAATAGCAAACTGTCTGTCAAACCCATATCAAGTTTAATTATTTGCAGAAGGATAAACCATGATCACAATTCTTATTAATGGTGCAGCCATATGCCATTATCAAACCATGCCATTATCTTCTGACCTCAATTGATTTTCAGTGTTTGCTTTCCAGACTTCAGCCTTGTCATGAACAATGAGCTCTCGAGGTTTAGGTTCTGTGTGCAGGGCTGTTGCTCTCTGTGTGTTTTGAAACTTTCCAGTTTCACACGTCTTCAGGGATGCCCGCTCCCTGTTTGCCGTCACGTCTCCTCGGCACGTGAAGACGTCGGAGTGCTGGTGGCCCTCTCCTCCTCAGGGTCTTGTGACAGCCGTCCACTCCCGACAGCTCGACCTGGAACAGCAGAAGCTGCAAGGGACGAGAAGATAAGCAAACAAGCGATCAAAGCCTGTCGTGCATCTGCTTGCCTAGTCTGCGGTGACGTGAGAGATTGGTTCGGCTGTTGATAACAGTGTATTGCATCGCGGCATAGCAGGCAAGACCTGAACTACCTCTGTTGTGATGTGATAGTCAGATCCACAGTCTGTGGTACTCTGAACCTGAGTAAGTGCACCTTTACTGCTCATTAGATTAAAGAGGAATTAGGCTCTGTTGTGGATTTAGGGCACAGCAAAGCGGCAGCTTTGGACAGATTAAGCTCCATATAGGGGGATAAAGGTGGCTCTGCTCAGAGGTTGTAATCTGACTCCATGCATTAGCTGCTGTTCTTTCTAATTCATGTGAACAAATGGATGTTGGGTCTTGATAAAGAAATAGGGGGAGAAAAACTGTTTACCTACCATGGCATTTTTAGATTGCTGCTAAGCCTATGAGTACAGTTTGGGGATTTGCAAGCCTTTGAACTAGCACTGTTTATACATTCGAACCAGTAGAGGTTTGTCATAAGCAGTTTTGTAGCTTTTATGTTGATGGACGGGAGTTTGGCTCTTCACAAAGTGCCTTACTCTGCACCACATGTTCCTCTTCAACCACCAAAGTACCATTTTGCAGAGGTCCAAACAGACAAACTTCCACTCATGATTGCCTGTGCCCACGATGGCATCCGCTATTGTATTTGGTAAAAAAAAAAAAAGAAGCAGCCTCCGTATAAACAAGCCCTCAGCATTTCTCATTGCATGGCTGGCAGACACCAACACATGGTCCCTTTTATCAGCTACAGTGGCTAACAAAAGCCATTTGGAGCAAACACGGGAGTCGTGTGTCATCACACCCCTCTCTGGTCGCAGCACAGTCACAAATCAATCAATACACTGTCTACAACACATGTAACTACATATTGGGCACCCAGTACAGTGAGTGTGGGGGAGGAGAGGCTCCTCCAGTGAGCTGCGAGCATCTGTGTTGCTGGGTTATATATTAGAGGCCAGTAGAGTAGTAAATCTGCTCTTCCACACCCACGTAGAGGGCAGAGCTTGGACAGGCAGTGACGAGTACATGTACACATGCACATTAGCTACAACATGGGTCACTTTTAGTTAATTGAGAAAGCGGATTTTGTTGAGACTTCAGATATATAAAGCCATCTGTCGTGGGGTTTTTGCCAAAAGCAGTTTAGCAGAAATTCAGAACAAATGCTTTGTCAAGGGCTGTGAATCACTGGCTAAGCAGAGACTCAATTCAATTAACAACTCCGCCTATGATGATTAGATTCAGGAGCAATTTGTGTGTAGTTGTTTTTTTGTTTAGTTTTTTGCATAATTTGATTTTGTGAAGTACAGTATTATGTGGTTATTTGATAGCTAACTGTTAGCTAAAACATCACGCATGTGGTAAAGCAAGCAAGGCTGTCGTTCTTCTTCTGCAAGGTGGATCGGAGAAACATAGCAGAATGACATTCAAAACATTATTCTGCAGGAGAAAAACAAGGTGTTTCAATTAGTTGGCAATGTCTTTGACAGTAAAACGGTGTCAAGCTAAAACACTACTTGTAAACATACCTGAACACCTCTTTTTACTGTATAAATAAAAGTAAACAAATGAAATAATCTGCCTAGTTAATAATTAAGTTTCATTACAATAGCAGTGTTCACCTCACATTTCCAACTCAACAGTACTAATAATGCGGTAACAGTAACTCCAGTAGTGATAGTGACAGTACCAGTTTCAACATATTAATACTTGTCAGGGAGGGAGTTTGCGTAGGTGTGTGGGCAGTGAAAGCGAATGAAAGTGGCTGAGGGGTGCTGAAGATGAGGAAGTGGGTATGAAGGCAGATTTTTAGACCGACTGCTACTTCGGAAATCTATTGTTTCACTGAATCTAGCACTTTGTAAGCACAGTGCAAGGTCATTGCAAATCAGTATATTGTTTTCTTTTACAGGTGGTTGCATAGATTGTTAGTATTCTGAAGTTTCCTCATTTGGAACATTTTAGGAACAGGAAAGCGCAGGAATCTGTAACTTAAAGCATCTCTTGGTTGCTCTGTTCGCCTGCACTGCTTATTCATGCAAGACAGTGTCAGCATTGTTAATTTTGGTGGTGGAAGAAATTGACTCAACGGGGGAAAGTAGAAAGCCAGAATGATTCAATCTTTTTTCTTTTTTTTTTCATTTAGCAGATTGATGCAGTTAAATCTTCATAATGCATAATCAATGCATCAGCGTAATGGATGAATCCTTGTCCTTCCACCCCTAGCTTTATCATTAGCAAAAGCACTGCGGTCTGTTTACAATTTGAATCACCTGAATATGTATTTAACCCCAGCCCACGGGTATGCACACACACACACACACACACAGCCACCTCAAACCGCATGCTAAATGAGACGCCGTTCTAGCAATACTGAATAATGTTGTGTGTGTGCCTCCGAATAAAAGATCTCCACGGTAACGTTTTTATCTAGGACAAACCTCTGCTGTTCAAACACACACACGCGCAGTATTTTGGCCTTCGTTTTCCTGCCGTACTCGACTCTATTAGAAGGAGGAGGCTCCTTGTGGCAAAAACATACCTGCATTCTAAACAGGAGACTTGGCTTTGCGGATTTGGGACAAGCCCCTGCATGCTGCTGTGTGACAGATGCAAACACACCCACATACACACACATACACACACTCCCCGGGTTGTGCCAGGCGGTCGTTTATTTAAATATGGGTAAAATGAGTAAAGCCATCTGCGGGTTGCCTGTAAATTGTAGATTAGTAAGCAGAGAAAAGTCACCGCAGGGGGAGGGATGTTGTAACTCTTGTGTCGGCTCGTGCGCCCGTGTACAGGGAGGAGCGACACGGGAAGGGCGCGCAGTATCTCATGGTAACTGTCGAGTCGAGATCGCATCCTCTCTGCTATCATGTAGGCATCGGTACTTGTTGACACCCACCCACCGACCCACCCACCGACCCACACACACACACACACACACACACACACTGAAGCTGATGCAAATGCGACATGTTCCTATGAAGAAATGATGAATATGCAGATTCTCGTCATTTCCAGTACGTGGGCATGTGTATCAGGGAACATAGAAGAAACACAGGCAATATGCAACCTGTACACTCTATCCAACATTACAGCATGACGGATAAATTCAAACCTTAGCTATAGGAGGCAGAGGGCGTTTGTTATGGTGACCTTACTGTGCCTTCTTGTATGTCCGAACACCCCAAACACAGACCGTGATGCAGGAATTAACTTCAAAACCATTGCACCCATTGGAGCGAATCATGGCACTGACAGCCAGTGAGGCCTAATTTCCTCATTCCAGCCAATGTTGTCCAGTCATTACTGTTGAATTTTTTTTTTATTCACTGGGGTGTTTGATAAAGCATATGAGCTGTCAGAGTAGAACAGGATTTCTCACAGAATTTGCTGTTGTCTTCTGGTTGTAGCACACGGTCTGCATTTCACTGCGTGTCTATGTTGTCGTGAAGCACAGGCACAGAGAACGGCATCGGACAACATGGCGTTGAGACAAAGTCGTCCAGCGGTTTCTGGTCAGTGACGGGCTTCAGGTTTTCGATTGCAGTGTGACATTTCTTTTTTCTTTTTCAGGGCATTTTCAGCCTTTGATTATAAACCTGGAGACCTTTGAAGTGGAGAATGTGTGGGACTTATAGTGAATGTCATGTTTACTAGCCTGCCAAGTTATTTGCTGCACTACGAAAGAGTGCAGTGGAAGGTTAACCCCACTCCCTCACCTTTTATTTACCGCTTCATCGTTTTGGCCGCGCCTCGAGAAATGAATGTCCTGCTGGACAGAAAGTTGAGAGGTTATGTTGTCTACACGGTTCCTTTTTAATTAACAGACCAATCAATACTTTTAATCAAGTGGTATGGATATACTTTATTAAAACCTCGAGTAACAGTGGGGTCACGAGTAAGAGCAGTTGAGCCGCTTTTGCTTTTCTTTTCTTTTCTTCTGGCTCTGCTGTGTAATGTGATTTTTCGAATTTTTTTTAATTTTTATGGCATTTGGAAAAAGAGCACAAATTTATTTTCACTCTCTAATGTGCAAAGCAAAGCCTATTCTTAGGGTTCTGCATGGAGCCTTTGAACAGCAAGGATTTTTTTTTATTTCTCAGCTCCATTAAGCAAATGAACAAAAATTAGCTTAATTGAGGAAAGCCCTAATTACAGATGGGTAAATAAGCGCATTATATGCCACGTTGTTTTTCCTCTGTTAATTCACTGTTGATCCTGCTGTGTGAAAAAACAGCCCCGGGTGGCGGGGGGGCTTTTCCTTTCTTTCAGGTGTTGTTAGCTAGCTTGCTAAAGTACCCAGTGTGCGGACGAGAGAGAGAGAAACCCCAGCTATACAAATACAGCTGGAGGTGAGTCGAGGCCCCAAGGTTTATTTGCACGTGTTAATTATAGACCACCTGGCTGAAAATGAACCCTCTTATTCCATGTGGTGAATTTGGTGTCTGCTTATCTTAGTCTACAATAGGGGGGGGGGGATCTTTGATTGGTTGTCAGCTTGTTCTATAATTGACCTGGCAGGATGTTGTTTAATGAGATTGGCATTTGTGTGACGAGACACGACAGTGCATCCTGATGCTGGCTGACGTGCATCCACATGTTATTTTGTATTCATTTTATTTGGACATGTAGAAATCAGGACTTTAAAAACTGAATTTTGTACTTCAAACTTTCAAGCTTATGACCGGCATTATGACTTTTTAAGAAGTGAATTTATCATCAAGTGTTTTTCTTTGTTCTGCCCGTGGCTAAAACTTGCTAATAGATGTCTAAAAATGTGTCATGAGACAACCAGGGGTTAAGTTTGCCCCAGAGCTGATGATGGCAGGCCTCTCAGTCACTCCCGCCCACATGGAGGGGAGAGGGGGAAGAGGCCCGCTGCCTGGCCGACTCACTCAAAACACACACTGCGGAGACAGACCAGAAATTTCATTACTGCCCCCCCCAGTCTTCTCTGGGAGTATTCTGCTAGTAATTTCAAGGTCAATTCATCTTGGTTAAAGTTAGATGTAATTTACACTAGTGTTTGTCCACGACACACTGGCACTTGCCAACAACACAAGGCAGAACAGACAATCACAACAACGCCCTGAAAGTGAAGCCGACTCGGTGCTTGCCTCTGCAGTTGCCAGGCCGCTGCGAGGGCGATCGTGTTGCAAGCTGATATCTCATCAGTCTGAGCTCACGGTGTGCCTCTGTTAGCCAGATTGCAGAGAGGTTAGTGTGTCCCAGGGCTCTGATTGATTTTGTGCCTGTCCAAACACCGCTGGGGAGCCATATATTACGATGACCAATCATTTGAGTTTTAATGCCGTCCCGTTCCCTATCGGATCATTAAGAGTACTGTGGGTGGGGGGGGTGAGCTCCTGGATTTCTACTGTATTTTTTTGCTGTCAAGTGGGCCTGCCACTTATGGATGGTTGCATTTTGCTTTATTGATTACATGCAGAGAGAGATCCTGTTTCTCGGTAGACTGTGGTTGAAGCACTTGCTAGCTGTCGTGTGTGTGTGTGTGTGTGTGTGTGTGTGTGTATATGTGTGTGGTGACTCAAGAATGTCAAACTCAAGTGAGTAGCAGGAGCCTCCCATTCCACCAATTTCCTTTTTGTTTCCCTTTAACTTGCTGAAAACTGAATCTCGAAACTGTGGGAGACATGTTGTTTCAACAAGCTAATCTCGACTCTGTGTGAACTCCTGAGCCTTAGATGTAGGCCCATTGATGGTAATTAATGCCGTTGTCACACCCCAGTCCTACGCACACGCACACGCTCGCGAGCTGTCATTTTCTTTGGCAGTATGTTCATTGCTTTGTATATTATGCTCACTGGCACACAGCTACTGTGGTGAACACAAGGTTGGGTATGTCCACGTCCATGACACAGTCTCAAGAAAAGAGTAAACTGTCTTTGACAGCTTTTCTACGGATGCTCGACAGTCAGTTACTACAGTCTTTTTTTTTTTTGTTTTTGTTTTTTCCTGTCCTGTAAAAATGTGAGACATACTGTACGAGGCAGATTATTTTCTTTTTCACTGGCTCTGTCATGTATTCCAGCCACCCTCCAACAACATATTTCTTGTCTTCTTCCTCTGTTTAGTTTGAGCTGTGCTTCTGCCATCCCTGCATCCAACCATGGCTACAATGCTTCCTCTAGGCCACCATCTGCCATTCATTCAGCATTTCATTCCCTTTTGCACACTTCGCTTGCTCACGCTGCTGCTCAACTGTGTCAGACCCATGTTGTAAGACCAAAACACCCATAATGCTTCAGGCTCGTCTCCCTGTATAGAACAAAATCTGACCCCCCCCCCCAGAGGAATGTGGCAAGCATTGGGGACGGCCAAATCGAGGTGCAAATCTGCCGGTCGGCCGACAGATAGTGTATCTCCAAGTGATTTTAAGCCAGCACTTCAGCAGCAATTGGCAGCGTGAATCAATTTAGCATTCCCGCTCCACCACACCAAACCCATGTTTTTTTTCAATCTCAAACTCTTCATGACTGTAAAGTTGGCAGACAATAGTTGTAAGCTGCGTTGAACATTTGTTTGAGTACTGTCTGTTTTGTAGCCAGCAGTTAAGAGGGCAGGGACTGCTTTTCAGCCTAACAGATGGTGTATACAGTACAGAGCTATGCAGTTCCACAGTATTAGGCTGCAGCACTGCATGGGATGTCTTTATAAAGCCTATTTGCTTTTGATAGAAGTAAATATAGTGTGTGTTTTAGAATCAGCAAACTGCCATGATATATGGCAGCATATGCTTTTGTGTCTCTGTTTGCATTTTGAAATGACACATCTCCTTGCCTGTTTATGCAACACAAGTATAATGTAAACTGTTATTTCTTTTAAGAAATTATAAAATAATACAATCATTACTGACAAATATAACTGATAGAAAAACTTTGTTTCACTTCATATGGCTACCATCTTTGTTATGATTCAGTGGAACAACTGCGATATTGGTTTAAAAACCTTTATTGTACGGAATTGTATGAAATATTGTTTTCATCTACATGCTTAGTCTTTGAGGATTCTGGAAATACCTCCAGAAGAGCGGTAAGTGTTGTTCGGTGACAGTCACAGATCACCATGTAGTTATTTTCCAGAAAAACTGATGTTTAGCTCTGTGACTCTAATGTAGGCCTAAATGATGAAAGGCAGAAACTGGGGTTGCATATCTGCAGGGGAACATACCAAGTGGGAATGTCTTTGAAAGTTTACAGAAGTAAATAATTTAGAAAAGCTGAGCTATAGTATCTGTACTGTAAATGTAAAAGATATGTATGTACAGTGAAGGCAATGCAGGAGGCATTTGACCACAGCAGAAGGGAGTCTGGGAGTCTAGATTCCCTTCAGGCAGTCAAGCTGTCAA
Source organism: Gadopsis marmoratus (assembly GCA_036023855.1). NCBI lineage: Eukaryota > Metazoa > Chordata > Actinopteri > Centrarchiformes > Percichthyidae > Gadopsis > Gadopsis marmoratus. Next base: position 5,823 of record JAVQJF010009083.1, on the reverse strand, counting down.
GTGTCCCTTTCTGAGTCTTGAACTTACTCACTGACCTGATCCTCAAGGACACATGACCTTTGCATGCCTGTTTGGCCTGAAGGGATCAGGGGCCTAGGCTGATTGACCCCCCTTACCCAGCAGCACCCAGAGTTTTAAAAAGGCCCTGGCCCTTACTTACACTCCTTATCTTTGATTTGACACTGCATGCAGAGATGGCTTTCGAATGTGAGGCTTTAACTGCCTTTAATCTCACGGCTACTAGAAAAGCCTGCACAGATGGTGCCATCAGCATAATACTCCGCTAGTGAGTTTTTTTTTTTTTTGTGTTCTCTGCTTTCTCTGCAATATGGAGGTCAGGCTGGCGGCAGAGAAGGATGATTTACTTTACAGTCACTTTTAGCCCAGAAGGGTTGCATAATAGCAGCTACTTCAGGGGTTCCGTCACAGCTTCTCCTGATATATAGAGCTCCTCCAGGGGGCTGGGAATGGCGAGACAGGGAGTGTGTGAAGGGAGGGGGTTGGTGAGGAGTTATAGTCCTTGCTGACTCAGAATTCCTTTGGTCTTTGGAGAAGTAATTCCTTTGTTGCCTTCCCTCCTATCCCAGCCCCGTGCCGTTTTTTTGCTTCACTTTCTTGGCAGTCAGGTGCCCCTGCTGGCAGGAGAACCCGCCACACCCGCACAGTCATGGCCTAGATACAGAGATGGCCTTGAGAGGTGGGCGTAGGCAAGGGGGATAAGGAAGCGATTGCAAAAGAAGGGGACTCTTAGGGGCCTTGTTGTATTGGCAAGAGGTGGGAGGAGGTGGCTGGCTGTGCCATCCCATTGCCTCACCACCTGTCCTCAGAAAAACCACAGTCAGTCTGCCAGAAATGAAAGCTCAGCCATGGATCTCTTGGACACAAACACTTGATGCCAGAAAAATACTTGTTCCAATATTAGATGGGCCTTATTACACTTCAATTCTTATCCTTTAGTACTTTTTGGAATGAGATATTTTAGCTTTAGGAATGTATTATTTTATTTAGAACACGCTTTAAACTCTGCTTGTGATTTCTGACCTTCCCTTGTCCTTTTGACACAGCATGGAGGAATGCCTTTTCACATATGTGATGGGGCTATTCTTGTACGGTTGGGAGGGTTTGCCCCAGTCCACAGATTATTGTGGTAGGGCCGTATTCACTTTCATGTCAAGCAGGTAACCTTCACACCTGAGAGGAGAAAGGGAGGGCGGTTAATTAATGATGACAAATGTTATCTAAAGTTCAAGCAGTGTTTTATTTGGGTCAGCCTCAAGTCTTTTACGCTCCGTTTACCAAGTGTGGGTACAAATATAGACTGGCCTCATCCCCTCTGTATGCGTCTAGTAATTGCATTCTAGAAATGCCAACATCTCTGCTGCCAACGAGCCCTCCTTGGGAGGTGCGATCACGCCTGTTGAGGCATATTATCTCAGAGGCAAGCTGTGAATGAGTACAGAAAACACTGAAGTCAGTTGGAGTTTCTGGAACGTAACAACATGTTTCCATTGATTTACATACCATATTGCATCATATTAGATAATAGAATCACATTGTGCCGGGAGTCATGTAATTATCATCTTTCTAGATCTCTATTTGAGATGTGGCAGTATAACTTGGGTCCGGACTTGACCTCCTTCAGCTGTAAAACTTACATTATTCCCTAATCAGCCAGCCAGATATTCATAATGTTAAAGGTATTGTATGTGGATGCTATCCTACATTAAGATCCAGTGTTCGTGATCAAGACATAACTCGTCTTGATGCTTGCAGCGAGTATGTTCTGCAAGCTGAAATTCCTTTTCAGTGTTCTCTCTGGATGGACACGTGTGGATTGAAATATTTAAAAGGGGCTGGAAAGGAAACAGCCACAATATGGCTCTTGACAACAGTAGCAGGCAGTGACATAGATAAAGCATCCAGTAGCAACATTAAAAACTAATAATCTCAGGTGCAAACTGTAGACTTAATTTGCTTATAGCACTGACAATTTTATGACCAACCAACCATTTTAAAGCACTTCTGCAAACGTTGCTGCAAAGCTGTCCAATTTAATTGTGGTACCATACTGCAATGTATTTTTACTTCTCTGTCATGGTATCATTATGGTATTGAGTTTCACATGTTTAGCTTTGTAGGCAAATGTCTGGGTTTATGACAAGAACTTCTGCAACTCTAGTTGAACTGCACACAGCAGACCTGTATCATGCCCAGCCACCCGTCTGCATATCACTGCACACTCTTAGAACAAGCCACCAACAAGAACGCTTTGTAAAGTGGCTGCCTTCACACTGGCGAACTTCTCTAGGAGTAGTGGGGACATATGTTCTCGATAGACCTGTGTCGTCAGTCCTTCCCAGTACAAGCGCCCAGTTGACAGCATGAAGGAGAGGGGTGGAGGACTCATACAAAGGTGGTTCTGTGCAAGGCCAGGTTTTTGTCCAGACTGAAATCCAAACACGCCCACCAATCCCTTTCTTAGCTGCCTGACCTTTCTGCTTACCATCTGAAGAAAATGCTGAAATGTTAGCCTTGGAGCCATCGTTGTGTTAAAGACCTGACGCATGATAGCACAGACCATATGGGTAGCCCGATTTGATTTATGAATGACAGTTTAGAATTGTGATCAGTCAGTCTATTTGCTTTTAGGGAGGCAAATATGAGAATATTGGAATTTTGCATCTGGCTGTATTTTATTTTTTTTTTCAGTGGCAGGCGCATGGCACAGGCAAGTTATTTAGTACGTTCCTTGACACACATGTCTTCTGTCACGACAGTCAGTTGACCACCAACATGTACATACGTACTGCATAGTTTACCACATAGGTAAAACCACAAATTCAATCATCTGAACTGTCAGCCAGATAGCTTCTCTCTCTTTGTCTGTAGACTGCCAATATCGGCTGGGCAAACGTCAATAGTGTGGCAGCAAAAACATATAAATATATCCGTTGGTTGCCCCTGAACTGCTCGACAGCAGCTCAACAGAGCGTCATAATTGACTCTCTGCTTGCGTCAGGGCCCAAAAATGACAAGTGGACCAATCAGCATGTTGCATTTATGCTGTGTTTGTCATGATAGCAGTCTTTTAAGCGTAAACACTGGGGAATATGCAGATAAGTGTGGCTATGGAACTGTCTGGCTGGCTGCAGCAGGTTCCATTTGGAGGGAATGGCTTGCATACGGCCGAGCATGCACCCATAGCACCCAGTCTTCCAGATACTTTCAGCCTCCTCCATTGTTCCGTCTCTGCTATGCTCCAAAGCTGATTACAGCGCCTTCTCTAATGAAAGCTAATCCTGTGTCACGGCATTGTGGTGGAGGGGGGGAGCAGGCCTCAGCACGGCAAAGCTAGCAGGGAATGTCTTCTTCAGGGCCTGTCAGAGTGGCTTTCAGAGGAACTGCCAGAGAGTGTTAACGTCTCCGCAAACTGGAAATCGGCGAGGCGTTTTACATTGAGATTGAGCTTTTTTGGTGCTGGCCTGTTGGCCCTTGTCACCTTACACACAACACTTCCGAACATTTAACGGCCTGTAATAATTCACTTTAACTATGTTACCCAGCCTTTCATCATAGCTTCTCAGTAGGTGGAACTGACTTGTTTAAATTACTTCAGTGTTGGTGCCTAGAGTTTGCTGTTCCCTTACCTTCTTACATCGGAGCTCTCTAACCTGTGTTGTGCCCTTACCTGTACTGAAAAGCATAGCCCTATTGAGGGGGAAGCCCTCACCTGTCTATATACTAATAATATACTAATTATACAGAAATATGTGCGCAGGTCCAATTTCTTGTATCAAGTTTAATTTAGTACAAGTTCAGGTACTTCAAGGTGGTTTGTTAGAAAAGGTCTTTAGCTGTAAATCTGCAAGGATATCACTGGACTGTAAGTCAGGGAGTGGATCATTTTTGATTGATTGACAGCTGCTCTGTCCCCAGCACACTTTTTTCCCCGTCTTGGCTCTTTCATGCATTTTTAGTTTATTGACTGATGGCTCACTCTCCCTGACTCATGCACCTCCTCCACTCCAGCTCTAAATCCACTGCTGTCATTTGCCAGCCTTGATCCAGGTCCCTGGCTGCATCTCACTGTGTCATTGATCGGATGCTACATTGATGGCTCATCACACGCCCCAACCACCACCAGAAAACCAATGCAGGGACATCCCTTGGAAAATGCCCGTCCAACCCCCAACATAGCATTTGCATCCTACTCCCATCTATCCATCCTCACATGCATACCTTCATCCCTCCCTCCATTCACCCACGCCAGCCTCCCACGCTTCAGCCCCAACCTCACTAATTAATCAGGGACTTAGTCAGAGTGCTGTCTGAGCAGCGGTGCATTTTGATCACCTGCTGCTGCTAACACTTTCTACATTTCTCATCTAAAAGCTGTTGAGCCAGCAGCAGGATTACCGTGTTTGCTTGTCACTCACTCTCACATTGCTGTCGCCCAGGTCTCTAAAACGCTGCTATGGGCTATTTTCTGTCAGAGCTTGATGGTTCATGGCTTTGATAACCCTGACAGCCACGGCAGCATGGATGCAGGTCTTGGGTGTATTGTTGGCTTGTTGAGTATACGACCTGTCTATCTTAATAATGAGGATCCCTAGATAGCCGTCATTGACGGGAATCTCTGTGCAGACAGCTACACATGTTATCGCAGCGAACAGCTGTCGGGTGCCCCATCACACTCCTTTTGTTTGCGTTTACCACATTCTGCTAGTATATAATTCTGTTAAGCATGTAACAGTGGCATATGTATGATTAGGCTTCTGCTCAGATTTCTAGCCTTGGATCGATGCAGAATGTAACACACTGCTGGCGACTCATTTTTAGGTCTATATTTTGATGGATGATTGATTAAGACTGGGACTCTACAGCTCTGTTTCCCTGGCAACCCCTTTTACTCACTTTTATCTAATATATCTCCTCTTTGTTGACACATTGTAAAAGCTTATATCACTGCAGCAGATGATGATGATGACTGAAAGCAATTCTTTAAAGTAGAGTAATAGTCCACTGGTAGCATTTAATGAAAGTTATGGTAATTAGAGCCACAGTTAGTTATGACATTGACCACAGGGCACTGGCTAAATTAGTGAAAATGTGCAGTTAGAGAAGTCCAATTAACAAAGCTTGCAGTGTATACATGCCAGCACAAACAAATATTCCTGTGTTTCTTATTTGTGAAATAGTTAATTTAACTTTAGGATAATGCAAGTTGAAAAGTTATGAAATGTCATCAGAATTGCCTTTGAATATCAGGGATTAAATATTGATAAGCTGTGCACACAGTGCAAGGAGCATCCAATGTAGTGTCCCAATTTCATAATCAGAGTTTTGAGCAAACTGGAGCAAATGGAATGAATGTTGTATCTCAATGCTGTTAATTTAAAGGATAAAACCCAGTAGTTTGAGGGCTCCTCGGTTCTAAAACATAGCCTGGGTGTTTTTTCATCACAATAAACATGATATTTCCTACTTTTACAATCAATTGAACTGCCTTGCTATTAATTTGAGGGAATGAATTGAGTAATTTGAAGGCACAACTTTGTAATTTTAGAGCATGAATAATTACAGGGAGCAAATTAAGTAGTACAAGAGTGCAAATTATTAATTTGAGGGAACGATAATTTGTATGCACAAATGATTAAATATGTTATCCTTAATACATGCACGATATCTAGCTTTGATACATGCCCCCTGAGTCTTTGTTGACAGCTCTGTCCCCTTTTGCATGTTTATTTTCTCCGACGCAGCCAGCAGTTCTTTTTCTACTGTCTCTTTACTCTCTCTCTCTCTCTCTCTCTCTCTCTCTCT
>JAVQJF010009080.1:0-13924 GCA_036023855.1 Gadopsis marmoratus | reverse complement strand
GCCCCAATTGACCAGCTGAAACTTTATTTAGAAATATGTGCCAAGTAATTTTTTACCAAAAGGATAAATTAATTAAATTTGCAGTCAATCAAACAACCACAAACCAACTGGGAGTCTGGTTTGTGGTTGTCCGGTGGTGTCCGGTGTCCGGTGTGTCTTCAAGTCGTGGTTCTCCAGAGACTTCCTGCACATTATGTCCCGGGCCACTTTTAAAATGACGAAATAAAATCCATGAAACAGTTTTAATCTCATCCCTTTTGGAACTTGTCCCTGCGTGTATATTCGGTTCACTCACAAAATGCCCATTGGCCATTTCACAGGGACTCAAACATGTTTTGTGATTGGTGGAAACGCTGGTCACTCAAGGAAACAAGCTTTTTAAAAGTTTCCTCTTTTAAACCTTGAGAATATACTGATATTGCATTGTACTTCTATTGGCAGACTGACACAGAAGAACCAGAGATACCAGTGTTTTTATCGCAGGCATCCAGGTGCATTACCGCCACCGTCCACTCCGGAGAGGAGAGCAGGCAACAGACTTAGTATCTACATCCCTGCTCATCTCAACTTCATCATAGACATTCTTCTTCCTTGTCCAAACCTGGTACCTGCATTACCCACAGTGCAATTTGACTGCTGACAGTCAGTCCAATTGGACATTCGTGTCTTATGCTAGTAGCTGCTAATGTAGCCTGGAGCCTCCAGCCTGCAGGCAGCAGGAGCAGCAGGCTACAGAGGTCTGGTAACTCCACCAACAGATTGCTTTTAGGTTCAAACTTGAGGACATTTATGTATCAGACTTCACACAGCTCCCCCTGGAGACACTAAAGACTTTATACTACTTTTTTCATGAATGCAGTAATACTCCCCAACACCTGGAAACACACTTTGACGTCTATAATCGGTGGGGTTCCCCTTTAAAGCCACCACGTGTCAATTTAAACGTCACTCCAATGCAAATTAAATTAATCTAATTCTAATTACAGCCTACGTTGGTGTCTTATTTTAGTGCCATCAAGAGATGACATGTTTTGACTTTCAGCAGAGAAGTCAGTCTTTTTCTCGAAACATTCAGTTTACCTGGAGCCAGCTTCTAGTGGCGATTGAAGGAACTGCAGCTGTAATTGGTTTCAGCGTTTAGCTTTGCCAGGAGCAGCCGCTATCCAAAGTGTTGCCCCTTAACTTAATTAACCCTCATGATACAGGCAAATATTTCACACACAGTAAACCATCTATCTCTCTTACGTTTTAAAAAGCTCCAAATAAATGTGTCTGTCGGGAGACTGTGGTTTCATTACCACACTAAAATTAATCTCCTTTCTTCCGCACACTTGTATCATGACTAATGGAAAAGAATGTGCCTGTATGTGCCTCCAGCCGTTTGGCACTCCGAAAATAGTTGTTTTTTTTAAGCTTTTTTCCTCTTCTAATGGGACTTTCAAACGAATCATTCACACCACCAAGTTAAATTAAATGCAATAACTTTTCAATGGTTCCTTTTAACCTGCTGTGCAGATGGAGTAGGCCAATCCATTGCTATGACGCATTTACTCAACAAAATGTAGCTATAAATGACTTCTGCACAATGCTGCCTTTTTAGTTAATGATTTTGCATTATGGTTTCAGGAAAGCTGAGCTGGGAAGAAGACAGAGCTCTGATGGTTGTTTCAGCTGCCACATACAGATTCCTAATCACAGGGGAAATATTTTTCCTTTTATTTTCCGTTTTTAGAGCCGTTGTCTGCATGTTTCGCTGTGACAAAAGCAACGGCTGCATTGTGATGGCCAGCCTCCAACAATGATGTAATTGAGTCCAACCCACAGCAAAGATTACAGCGGTTTGGTTGTCCTCAAAGCTGTCATCTTTGTTTGCACAAACCACCAGTCCAGTCAGAACAGCTGGGCAGGCTGCTTCAAGGCAGGCGCACTCTGCCACACAGTTCGGTGTCTAACAGTTACATGCTCAAACCGCTCAGTCATTTAAAAGAACACACCAGGGCTTCTGTGAGCACATTTAGACAACATGTTCTGCATGCTAAAGCACCGTTTCTCAAAGCATGCTGTTTTGGATTTTATTTCACAAGCTTCCATGTAGCTCTTGATCTCCATTAATTTTCTATGCTGAGAAAATCCAACTTAGATTTATCACAACTGTAAAGTATGTGCAGTATTACTACAAATGAATCCATACTTAAAATTGCATTATTATATTTAGTGAAATGATTGGCGTTACATCCCCGACAAGTCCAGGGGATGAAGGACTTAATAAAAAGAAACCCGGGAGAAAAGTATCAGGGAAACCAGAGCATGGGCACAACCAAGGGATTTATTAAACTTAAAACAGAAAACCAACACGCTAGGAGCAGGGAAAACACAAAGTAATCCCAACTCGAGATAACAAATTCTGATCAGAAAAACCACCCGTTCTCCCAAAGAAAGGAGAAACATGGACACAGACCGTCTGAAAGAATACGGCTCACTGGCCTCATCTGCACCTCCCAGCCTTGTTCACCTGCCCCTGATCCTGATGAGTAAGTGGGGTCCAGCTGTGCACAATCACCTGCTGCAGGAGGGGGAGGGTGGTACCTGGAGAAGCAGAGGGAGGGCAGAACAACTGGAACAACTGGAAATCAATGGCTGTCTGGAACAAAGGAAAATGCATTTAATGGTACTAGAAATGATGCGATGCTTTGATTTGTCAGAGTGCAAATGCTGAAAAAAATGCTACCTGTCCCCAGGTTTTGTGTGTCATTTACTCTGTAGTAACTTAATTAAACACATTATTATGTAGGAATATGCACCATGTCAGCGCACCTTCATTTAGAATGATTAAGGTCTTAAAACAGGCTCCCTCTGCAGAATGGGGGTGACAAGATGGAGAGGAAAAATGCTGGACCCATTTTAGTTAATATTGCAATTTAATAGTGTCGTGCCTGGGTGCAGGTGGAGAAGGGGAGGGACCCAGGCGCACACAGCCAGAAAGTATCATGTCTTTTATTGTAATATATAACAAAAGGCAAACTTACAAAAAGGGGTAAGCCGGACTCTGGATAATTCACATACCTCAAGACCAATAACACGGAACTCACACGCAGGACCCACTCGGACATTACTATGACGCCACAAAGACACTGAACACACTTAAATACACAGGACTAGCGAGGGAAACAGACACAGGTGAACACTTGGAACAGGTGAAACCACTACACAAGGAGACACGAGGGTAGAACAGACAGGAAGCATAAGCAAATAAGGAGGGAACCACTGGACACACACAGGAGAACTAAAAACATGAAACATGAGACCTTGGAACAAACACAAGTAAGAAGACACATGAAAACACAGGCACTCAGACATGGAACATGACAAATAGTTCAAATTCACTGACAGATTTCTGAGTTTCTGGCATTGCCCAGCTGGTAATGCAGCCGTGATCATTAGGAATGTAAAGTTAACATGATTTGTGTGAACAAACACAAGCAAAGTCCTTATATCTTGATGTTGCTGACAACAATAATGTCAAAACAACAAGAAGTATGCATACCCTATCCCTTATAACCTTTTCTTTTCTATGCTGAGAATACATGAGTACATACCATAATGACCTATTCAGTTTAAGTGGTTGATACATGATCATCCAAGTAGCTTTCTGCCAAAGGCCTCAAGTTATTGTGGAACTGACACACACAAAACAAGTTACTTGTGTGGACACATTATAAGATGTTACAGGAAATACTGTTTGCCATGGTAACAAAGTTAGCTAATAGTTTAAAGTAAAGTCTGGATTTGGTTCCAAACTTAAATCCTGGTAGATAATTTGGGAATTGACTTGAGGCCCTTAGTCACTGCTTCTATTCGTAAAGTTCAGCCAATGAACAGCTGTAATCTCTGGCATCACTTATTCACAAGAATCCCGGGATTAGTACAATCCATGAACGTCCAGCTACAGTCAACTATAGCAGCTAACTGCATGTGGTTAGAAGGCTTCAGTCCATTCTGTAGCTGGAAAGGGACTATTGATTGAAAGCAAATACGTAATATCTGTTATGATAAAACAACAAAGCAGAGTAGTACAATAACTCCTTGTCGCTCTTTCACCTACGATGGTTCTTATCAGTACTTGACTCATGTAAATGGCCTTTTGTGTACGATTCTTTTTGTAATACATTTTTACTTAAACCTAGTCATCCTGCAGAAATGATAATGCCATTTTTTGTTGACCTTGTTCTGACACTGGGACCTCTGAAGCGCTTGCAGGTTGCCATGGCAACATGACATCAGAAACTTTAGGTCCTTTGTATTCATCGGATCACCATGTGGGCCGTAACGTTCAAATCTCCGGACAGCTAAACATTGGACTTGGTTGTTAGATCATCATCAAGTATCTCAAAGGTAGTTTATTATATATGTTATATGAATATGTTATATTCATGATCCACAGAGGTTGAGTGCTAATGTTTTTGGTGACACCTTAACCTTTAAGCCTTAAGTTCTGCACTAAAAGCATCAAGATTTGCAAAGCACATTTCTGTTCTTTATGTGATGTTCTTCTGAGGATAAACCCTTTCACACTTGGTCAATGCATGCATGGGAACGTATTCTGGACAAGGGGCGCTGAGAAAAAGAAGTGGGCTGCTGTGGGACACTATGCGGAGTGCTTGTACATTGTCTTTTGGATATTAGTTTTTCCTTTCTAGGTTGCCAATGAGAAAATAAAACTAAACCCAAATCTGTTTTTGCTTTTGTATAAACCGGAAGATGCATGTTTAACCTTTTTGACTCCTCTAAAGACTTTTTCATACAAGCACGTTCCCATCCACAGTGCTTTACAGAGAGGGCCCGAAAACATTAAACATACAACTTTCTAGGTTGGCAACTTGCTTATTGCCAACCTAGATATGAAATACAAATATCCAAAAAGGTATACGGCCCATAGTTGAACATAACACATGTGGCCAAAGCCCAATCTCCAAAAACAACAGCATGCTGCAAGGCAGCAGCATTACACATAAAAAAAGAACATTGTCTTACCGCCTGCATCACAAACTCCAAATGTGGCCTGTCCCTCCGGGTTGATGCTGATGGACGTCCTCATTAGGACATCAATGTCCAGACTGTCCAAAATATCGGTATGAAGGTGCATGAGAGAATGTCATTATGGCTTGTAGCGATCTGCTATCACGAGGTTATTATATTTAGGCTCAACACACACAAAAATACGTGGATTTGGGGGTTTTCTGGGAGGAACCGTCTTCTCTGTGGTTGTCTTTGCCCGCAATGTATATTAATATCGCTATTAATACCTATGATCCCATGTTCTCCTGCCTTCACAAGCCTACAGTGTGACTACCACAAGAATATCCTGAGAACAAATTAACGCACAGCGCACAAAAAAGGACGAGTCACCCCCATATGTTGCCAAGTGGTAAGAGGTAAGCATGTTGTTTCTTTCTGATGTAAGTGGAAAGCTGTGGGACACGCTATGATTTCAAAGGTTAATGCATAGCAGAAATAGAACATGAGTGGGTTTGATAATCACAGGCAAACAATGGACTGGTTATACACTACATCAGCTTGAAGATGTAACTGTGCGTGTGTGTGTGTGAAAGACCAAAAAACAATTTGCTTATGCAAATAACTTTGTGGGTTTGATTTGAGGGAGGGGTGTCCACACATTTTAACTTAAAGATGTTAGTGCATCTGAAATTGTTCTAATGCAGCATGCTAATGTTTTGCAGGCATTCAGTGCAGTGTGCCGTATCCAAGCTCTTCAGTCTATACACCTATAATGACAGACGGTATGTTCCTGGAATATGGAATTGGCAGAGAAGCACACAATGAACTGTTGACCCTGTCTCTGATTTGTCTTCCTCTCTGAACTAGTCAGCAAAGTCAGTAAAGTAGAAATCAGTCCACACATGAATACTACTTAAAGGTGGTGTAGGCAGTATTTCTCTGGCATCATTGAACAAAAATGCCATAATAATAATAGCATATTGTAGTGGCCTGAGAGAAAACCTCCACCTCCACCTCCACCCCTCCTCTTGGCTCTGTTTTCAGGCTTTAGAAAATCCAGTCCACAATGGAGACTTTGGCCAACCGCTCTGCAGCACGGAGCATCTTTAGAAGAGGCACCAGTCGAACCACATGTTCAGCTGCTTTAAGAGTTTTCTTCTGTGTATTCTTTGGCTGCCAAAATCAACAATATATTTGAGCTATTAGACGTCTCAGCGTCTGGATTTTAATTTGTCATTTTGTCACCTCGGAATTAAACGGTTCCACCGGACATTTTTGTCACATATTCTCATTCTGTGATAAGTTATTAACATTATGTGAAGTGTTGTTTTTTTAAGTTGCATGCATTTTTGAAACGCAGAAACATTAAAGCTCAATGTGTCAAAATCTGCTTGGAACACAGATGGAACCTTATAATTCCAAGGGGGCGATTTGTTTGTGGTTCATACTTTTGTCTCAGCAATATTTTTTATAAATAAGGAACATAATTACTGATGACTGCTTGTTTCTCCAATATACTTATCTCTAATGCGCCATAGGGCAGAAACATACAACATTCATTACATTGTGGTAGTGGTGTCAGGCCCCGTGCCGCCCAGTAACCGGACTCCCCATCAGCAACACCTGTTCCACTCACCTCCTCGGCCCCGTGTTCATAAGCAGGTCCCTCACTTCCCCGTCGGTTCGTTGCAGCCCCAGACCCCAGGAGTCCAGTGGTACCCTGTTACGGACCCTCTCCTGCCTCCTGCTGACTTCCCCTGCACACCATTTCTGTTCAGATGATTGGTGTCACTTTCACGTTTCCCTGTTTAACTGCTGATATTCCCGTTCCTGAGTCAGATGTGTCGCAGGCTTTTGAGGATCCGTTGTGTGACTTTTTAAACATTTCAATATAAACACTGTGCTGACACAGAGCTTTTGGTCTCGACAATAATGCATCCGTTTAGCTGAAGGAGCTCCACGGAGACATCGACGCTTCACTGTGTTGTTTACCAGTTAAACGTTACTTAATGTTTGGACACTTTGCGTAGTGAAAGCATCCGCTGTTCCGTCTGCTGCGTCTTCAACTCCAGACAGGTCTCAGGACTCAGCTGTCAGTCAAGGTTCAGAGGTCATTGAAAGTGACCAATCATAAGAGGGCCAGTGTCTCCCTTGGTCTCCGCCCCCAAACTGTCAAAAGTAGCTCGACTCGAGCAGAATGCCAAAACGGCTCTTGCGTGTTGAATTTGTGCGCGACGACATGTTTTACATGTCGATATTAATATCTGCTCGCGTGCACTTTTTGACATAAATCTAACGCCATAGGAAGGTTTCAAGAAATGTGTTTTAGCAATTGTGAGAAACTGTAACAGCCTAGGCCCCCGTGTCAAAGTCCTGTGCTTTTCATGCACACCATCCACCCCAACGCCTCCCCTTCGGCTTGTGTATGGTACATTTTGCTCTAAACGTATTTTGGAATCTCATTTAGTATATAAACAAGAACTTTGAGGACAGAGGGTTATAAATTGGTAAAACGTGTAAAATCCCTGCTATAGTCCTCTGTAACACAGCCGAGGATCTGCCCCACGCAAATGTTTGTCTCCGAAGCCTTCCATGAACTTTGGATCAAGCCGCTTAAAAGGAAATGCACTCCAAATGTTACGGAAAACGTCTTCCTAATTTATGTCAAGGGAAGTTTAGCAATGGGAGTCTGAGGCAGGCTCCTATTTTGTGTGCGCCTCTTTGATCTCCTTCCTATAGGACCGGCTCTAACTCACAGTATGTGGCTGATCCTCTGGTACATAAGCCACTGAAGATGCTACAGGCCACCCAACCTCTGCAGAAATCAGTGTGTGTGTGTGTGTTTGCCAGGCATGACTGTGTGTGAAAATCTGTGCATACTCTATTATCTCATCTTCTTCAAGTACCCCTTTGAGAGGGGTTCAGTCGTCATGCCTCCCGCTCTTTTTTGCCATGCATTATGCACTGTTCCACTGCATATATTTATTTATTGCTGTGTCTTTCAAGATCAAAGTGAATGGCAAAGAGACTGCAGTGAGTGCAGCGAGCTAGACCTTGCAGCAGAAGTGGGACTCAGCTGAGGCTATCGGACTGGAGGTGTCTGAACGGAACAGATCATTCAGATCAAGGTTTGTAGCTGCTTGTCAGAGGCTCCACAGGTCGTCAACTGAGCGAGCGAGAGAGCGAGGTGTTACGGATTTCATTAGAAGTCTGTCGCTCCGTTCGACCAGCTCCTTCTCAGCGCTCTGCACCTCCATCCCTACTAACATACAAGGTTACATCCTACAGCCTGAGGCCAACAGCAGCCAGGGGCTCCCACAAGACTCAAGAAGAAAGAAGCAAATTGCTAAACTCCAAGAGGTATCATCATGTTCTTCTCTGCCGGCAAAACTGCTGCTAAAGAACAAAGAGCACCTGGCCGAGTAGCATTGAGAAAATAGAGATGGTGACAACGGTAATGAGACAATTGCCCCCCCCCCCACACAGTGAATGCTATTGCACTTTGTTCAAAGCAACATTAGTCAAGATAAGATAAATACTTCCTTCTCAGATCATAAACAGTGTATTTGTATGAATTTAAGGAAGGTGCCTTCATCATGTCATCTTAACGCAGCACATGTTCTTCCTCTCGGGGTTAGAAGATATATCTGAGGAACCTCAGCAGCACATCATTGTGACAATGCAGAACTCCCTGAAAAGACGGCAGATAACTAGGTCTCATTTTTGTGTTGGAAAGTGGGACAAGAATGAAGTAGGTAAAGAATAACCGGAATCCGTAGAACAATATGTGATAGGAGAAATCTGCGCGGAACATTGTCCAATAACAATAATGAAAGATTCTAACTGTTAGACACTGTATGTTTTCTGGCTGTTTGTGAAGTTGGGAGGTGGACAACAAATCAGAAAACACCTTTACATTTAACCCACTGCGGCACTGCCACAACAAAGCACATCTTCAAATCCTCCACCCAAACAACCAAAGTAGGGTGGTCAATGTTTGAACAGTAACCGGTCAATGTTTTCATTTGGGGTTTTTTATACTTCTATTTCACGGTGCTTTAATTAAATTGTTTTTACATATTTAAATTGTCCTTGTTTTAGCTGAACTTTTTTAGTATATTTATATGTACTTTCATGTATTTTGCACCTGTTTTTGTTTTTCTAATCACTTATATTTGATTTTTAATTATTGTCCTGTAAATTCTTCACTCTGTAAAGCACGTTTTGGCCTAGCTTGAAAAGTGCTATATAAATATAATAATTATTATTATTATTATTATTAATACATATGTATTAGTAATGTCAATTCGGTGTTTGTCACCTAAAACAAAAGGGTTTATCTCCTGCATGGAGACCACGAGTGGACGTCTCACACTTCTCAGGCTCAGCTCCACACTGCTGTCGTCATGCTAACATGCGTGTTAATACCTGAGCTCTACACACATCACACACGCAGTTCAGTCGAACGCTTACATCAAGGAACTGACCATTTATGGTTGTACGTGTAGTTTCAGCTGTTTGAGGGAGTTCTGAAAATGTCCAAGCAGTGATCTGTACTGATGTAGTTAGCCAAGACATACTGTACGCAAACCTTACCTAAAATCACACTGGAGGCGTGACGATGGGCTAACCTCACAGAGTCAGGAGTAAATACCTGGAAGGGAACTCCAGGTGTGTTTGCTGTCACAGCTGACAGCTGTGGGCTCCTGAATGGAGCAGCCACTGGGACTGGGCAGGAGCGCTGCCTGGGTCCTGTGAACAGTCAGCCTGTCATAGTCGGTACTCTGCAGGAAGAGTGGAGTGGCAGGCAGGCAATATCTGGGCATTTCGGGAGCCTTGTTTGATTATGATCTGGTCCCACACACTGGAGCTGCAGAGAGGCTGTCGGAGATAAGCAGAGAAGACAATCAGCTGAGGCTGGAGCAGGGGAACTGTGTCTGATGCACTGCGGAGCTGGCTGGGACTTGATGGTTTTTAAAAATGTAAAATGATATAGTGGTATAATTATCTTTGGTTTATTGTCACTTAAAGAGTAACTTGACAGCAGGCTGGAGGTCTGTCCACAACCAGCATCACTGATTGGCTGCTTTGTTGCACCTGGAACCACACCCAGTTCAGCAGTAAGCAAAAAGAAAAAAAAAAGAAAACCCATGTTAACTTTTGCAATGTGTTGCTTCTCACGCTTCATGTCACTCTCTCAGTTTAACGCACACATGTGTGCTAAAACTGCATTTGTGTTCCTGGATCCCTCGAAACAATTATTCCCCTTTACAAATAGAAAAGAGGAGCTCTCTCAGCCCAGCCTTGACCTTTAATAAATGGAGAAAGAGTTGCAGACTATATAAAAAACTAGTAAAAACTAGTGTCAAACATGCAGTTTAAGATTAGCTTTCGGATTTTATTCACATTTTCAGTTTCCTATATCCTGAGACAAACCAAGTCACATTAGAATGAATATAAGACCCAGACTCACGTTATAAAGTCAGCCTTGTTTTAACTCCTGAGAGCACTTTAACAAGGACATCACCATTAACTACTGCATCACCAGGTCAACCGTTAGCCTCATCAGCACCAAAGGGATTTTCCATTTAACTGTAACACAGCTGTCTGTACCATAAACAGCAGTCTAGGCCACTTCAGCGTTACCTGTGGAAAACCACAGAGGTCCATTCTCAGACCACTCTTTCTTTTAAAGGTCAACTTGTTTGTTTTAGCAAGCGTTAGCATGCTAAATATAGCTGAGACTGATGGCAAAATTATTAGTTTTGTGAGTATTTAGTGATATTTTGTAATGATGGATGCGCTAGAGGTCAAGTCAGGGGATGACCAAAGTTATCACACTTCATTCTGAGGAGAACATCATTGCATGGCACTCCATCCAATAATAAACCACAAATGTGAGCTCATGATGGCGCTAGATGAACCAAAGAATTGCTGGTGGTGCTAGATGAAGTCAGGGGAAACACCAAAGTCAGAAGGATTCTTTCTCTGGGCTCAAAGAATGTCAAACTTCATGTTGATCCATTGAACAGTTGTTAATGTATTAGGTTTGTGCTTACATTAAGTCAAATTATTTTATGTTACTTTTCACATGCGTGCGTGGGTGTAATAATTAGTAACTAACCTCTGGTAAGAACAGGTTTTTGTGTGACGTGTAAATCTCCACTTAGCCTAGTTATAATGTTGACTGTTCAATACGTGTGCTGTCATGAGCTGGTGCAACTGGCTGGAGTTGGTTTAAGTCAGAGCATTTTGGCATGAAACTGTACCTACGCTCTCGTCTGTTGTGACCAGATCGTCATGCAAACACAGGTTCACCAAATTTATTTCTGGGATTCCTTTTCTGCATGTTGACTATTCTCTATTTTAGGCTACTCTGATATATCGTTCAGTTAATGTAAGACTAAATGCAGAAAACATTCTTCTCTGTGCTGGGTGAGATTGATGCTTGATGCTAATCCATGTCATCCTTTGGTGTTTGGATGGGAGGCTCCATTTGGGCCTCCCCCTTCCAGCTGATTAAACTCATTGGGCCCTCAGGAGTCTGCTCTCACCAGTACTGTATCAAATGCAAGAACATCAGAAATGCCGTATTTTCCTAAACCATTCCATTTTTTTTGTTGTGGAAAAAGAAACAAGTTAATTTTATAGAGTCAACACCCTTTTCATAATAAAATTAGTCTAGTTTAATGCGACTCTAAATTTGAGGAGTGTTAATACTGGAGTCTGCGATGGACCCATTCATGTGAGACAGCTGTCACAGGTTGTCACTTCAGTTATTCCTGTCCTGATAGAAATGACACTGAAGCTAGCCAGCATCCACCCTTTGTCCAACTTTGGTGAAGAGGAGGGTCCGTTGCAGCCGTTGATCCTCTCCAACAATTGGCAGGCATGTCACTGCTGATCTGGTTTGATGTGTTCTAAACTGTGCTCAACCCCAAAAAGGGTGATTGAGCTCGTGAACAGGAATGTGCATCGCTTGTGTTGCATCACTTACAAAGTCAAATCAGTGGCGACAACAGGCAGCAGCTCAGTAAAGCCTGCAAAGTATTTTAGGGTTCTGCAAAATGTGTGACCTGACTCAGAGCACAGCACAGCGGCAGAAAAAGGTAAAAAGTGATGGGTCCTTTTTTTGGAATGAGATTTAAAATAAAGCAGCCCCATGACCACCTTCCCTTTGTGCTCGAAGACGTTTGTACTGAAGGCGGACTCAAAGAGAACTGTTGCTCCACTGCTGTTATCTACCACGTTTCAGTAAAAAGCATAAAATCCAGATTGTATGGAGGAATAAAGTGATTAGCCAAAAATGACTTGTTGCAAAGGGATCTAATGTTGAGCAGAGCTTTGAAGTATTAATGGATGTCCCCAGAGCAGCCGGAAATTGACACGGAACAGAAAGCAGGTTAGTTAGATTTGGAGCTGGAGTTGAATGCACCGCTCATTACTATCACCCATCAGAGCAGGAGCAGAGAAAGCTGCAGGCCCACTGGGGTCCAGCTCCTTCTGGCTACAGTGCTGTGGCCATTATCACTGCAGGAGGCACCAGCACACGTCAATAAGGGCTCGCTGCATTTGTGTAGGATCTATAATGCCTGTTGCAATCAGCTGGGTTAACTGGGCTTTCTACAGAGTGGGGAGGTGAAGGACAGTTGTGATGCTGGCAAGAGCACGGAGGTCAAGGGGATGGGGATGGGTATCCCTGCGGTAAAGGCATGTGTCACAGCCGGCCAGCGGCTCACAGCCAACGCTGGTGGTGCCAAGGGGGACTCTCAGGGAACCAAATGGACCAGTAGGAGTCTTTATATACAGGACATGACAGTCTTGTACCCCGAAAAGCAACAGCTTTTGGTTGAATGAAGTTGCCTGCATTGTGTAATGGAAATGAAAAGGCTTTGAACATAGTAAATCAAGGATGCCTGAAATAAACCCTCCAACTGCACGACTCTGAGGCTAAACTGCATTATAAGATCAGACTCCGCAATATTTTGGGAAAAAGGTCCCTATGTGGGCTGGCACAAGTTTGAATGCTTTACAGATACCCACATTCATTTTCTACACACTTTTATTTGAGTAGCCAATAATGTTACATAAGGCAGGAGGGCAACTGTTGGTGCTGCTGCTGCTGCTGCTGCTTTTGTCAGTTTGTTGGCAGGAGAACACCAGTAAAGCCACTGGGGACCAACCATCTCATTTCTTCTTTTTGTTTTACTTCCAGGTGGGCGAAAGTCACATGAAACACAGCTATATTGTGGTGTGCAAGATTTATACAGCAAGTAGATGTCAGTGAACGTTCAGGATGATACGGGTTGGGCCTGTTAACAGGTCCTGTGGCTGCAGAGGAAACTGCTTTGGTCGCTGGGTCCACATTTAAAACAATAGGTGTACCTCAAAGCTCGTGCCAAAGCCATCATGATGTAGAAAACTGAGATTTAGTGGTGAGGCATGGTGACCAAAACCCCAATGTCTGCTAAATGTTATACAAACACAATGAAAAGCGAAACACGACTTACTCTGTAGGAAACACTGGGTTTTGTGACAGCTTTCCAAATACGGTCCAGAAAACCAAAGCGATGTGTTAAATGCAGCTTTAAGATGCACATAGTTGCGTCTATACGTACGTCACCCACCTTCCAGGAACAGAACTGGGCCAGGCAGGAGGAAAATGCAGGTCACGTGACGGCCTTGGGCCCAGAAAGACTTTATGCTAGGACACCCAGTTATAAGTGCCCTCCCTGTCCTTTACAATAAATATGAGAAAATAATTGTAAAAAACCTTAAAACAGATTGTCTTCAATTTTGGTGGGACCTAGAGGAGCAACAGAACCAAATAATCACAAGAAAAACGCAGGAAATATTTAAATGGGCTTATTTTTTACAGCCCAAACTCAGCGGCATCAGCGTCCAATCA
>JAVQJF010009075.1:0-25767 GCA_036023855.1 Gadopsis marmoratus | reverse complement strand
TGGCTGCATATTCAGCAATGACCAGCCATAAAACACATATATAGTACCTGTCACAGCAGCAGGATGGATCCTGAAGTGCACAGGACTAAACTACCTGCTCAGATTCAGCCAGATGCTGCAGGACTGACAGGACGCTGCTTCGCCGTACAGATGGATAATGACCCAAAATATACTGTGAAGCAGCCCAAGAGCTTCTCAAGGCAAAGAACTGGAATATTCTTCAATGACTGATTCAGTCACCTGACCTCAACCCAACTGAGCAGCTTTTCACATCCTGAAGACAAAACTGAGGGCAGAAAGACCCACAAACCAGCAGCAGCTGAAGCCTGGCAAAGCATCTCACAGGAGGAACCTCAGCATCTGGTGATGTCCATGGGTTCCAGACTTCAGGCAGTCACTGACTGCAAAGGATTTTCAACCAAGTATTAAAAATAATCCTTACATTTATAATTATGTTAGTTTGTCCAATTACTTTGAACCTGAAAATGGGGGACTTTGTATAAAAATGATATTTTTGTTAAACTCCTTCAATTACAACAGAAAGTCTGCTCATCAATCACATCTTGATTGTTGGTGTGATGGTGTACAGAGGCAAAACGTGTGTCACTGTCCACTTACTTATGGATCAAACTGTGTATGTCTTACAGTTTCTCCCCTTATTTCATCAATAGCATTAAAAAAATTAATATTTTACATGAATGACAGAGAGACAGTGAGAGGGGAAACAAACAGAAGAACTGGTTTTAGGCTTTAAATAATGAGAAGGGTTGTTTTGCCAGACGTATTTATAGCAATATTAACCACATCGTGTGCTAAAATAATTTAAATATAGCATCTGAAGAAGAGAGGAGCACAGTCCATCCTGCCATCTATGCTTAGGTTACAGAACTGTCAGGTGCTTCTGGTGGAGCTGATTGTTGTTTAGTTTAAAGGACAAGGCTGGTCTTCTTAATATTACTGCCAAAAAACATAGCCAGCAGTGTGCTGGTCCGTCTCTGTCTGTCTGTCTTAGCCTGGACTGAAGACATAAAGCTCTAAAACCCATTTGTTTAAAACGCTCAGCTATTCCCTCAAACAGCTGTAGTTTATTATTTTTATTTAGTTTATTATTGTGCACACTATAATTATCTTCTACTTGTTGCTTTTTTGCACTATCACTTTTGCTGCTGTAACACTGCAATTGCCCCACTGAGGGACTAATAAAGGTTTATCTCATCTTATCTTTTAACAGATGTTACTCCAACCGGACATCAGTGGAGCTCCGGGCACGCTGCCATCAGATGCACAGACAGTACCTGTTGTTTTGATCAATTCATATTTGGTTACAAATATAGAATATCCCCCCCTCATCCTTTAACCTGTAATGATGAACAAATATTTTGTATGTAAAATTAAAAAGTACAATATTAGCAGTGGAGTATAAGAATAAATAACAAGAATTATTATAACAAGAATTTATATATAACACTTTTCTTTAAACACTACAAAGTGCTTTACAAAAGCAAATAAATCCAGATGAGGCAGATAAAATGAGAGCAAGGCCAAAGGACAATAAACAGAATAATATCAGATAAGCATTCCCGAAAGCTTTTACAAAGAGAGACGTTTTAAGAAGAAGTTTAAACGAAGTTAGAGACTTCAGTATGCAGAAGGCTGCAGGCTGATCTCAGAGGCTGAGAGGCCACGGAGCAGCTCAGTAAATCACACATGTGATTTAAGTTTTAACTATCATAAAATATAAATACTCAAGTAAAGTACCTGAAAATGATACCAAGTACAGTATCGACTAAATGCAACGCAACATTACCTGCACTCAAAGCACCTGCAGTCATCTTCACAACATTGTCACATTAGCGAGATGGAGTTTTTTGGTCAAATCTATCATTATATTTGACTTTGTCAATACTGCCCAGCTTAATGCTTCCCTTCTTTATTACACTGTGTGTCCTTGCAATGGCACTCGTGGAGAGTACACCTGGTGTGACATTAAGTTGAGGACTAAGACTGGGCAGAATTTAAAAGGTGATAGATGGTGAGAAGTCCAGGACACACGCCATTACGGCTGACAGAGGACTCATCGTCATGGTTATCATTCGAGATGTTAATGGACTTCATATGGAGTGAAGGACTCTCCTCCTCTTCGTTTTTAGCTTGACCTACCTACGCGCACACACACACACACAAACACACAGCAAAGATGACTCCTGCAGAGGAGGTCATTTATAATTAGTTACACAGCACGACAGGAGTCCTGCTCCTCCACACACAATCAAAGACAGCATACAGCATCCACCGCATGCACAACAGCAATCAGTATTCAAGGCAATCAAGTAATCGCATTTTTAATAATGCTTCTCCTACTGGGGGAAAGTCTACAACAGCGTAGGCGTATTAGATAATAAGCAAAAAAACAGATAAAAAGCAACCCATTACGCTCACACTCTACTTTGCATTGCACTTTTAACCTCCAGCAGCAGCAGTGTGTGGCTGTCAGAGTGTGACAGCTCTATACCTCGACGCCAGCCGTGACACGGGCTGCCGCAGGAAGCCTGGAGAAAGCTGCAGGCTAATGCTCAGCAGCAGCAGTCGGCACTGGAACTATGGACCTCTTTGTTCCTCCGAGCAAGTCTTGGAAAACTTTGGATCCCCACGCTGTGGATCAGTCCGAGTTCAGGCGTTCCTCTCAGGAAGATAGCTCGCACCCGCTCCACCTCTCCACTTCATTTCCCATTTGCACACCTCATATTTAAAGTACTTTAAAATGAATTAGTCTTTACTCTGTAGTACTCTGTTTATTAGCTGTGTGGCAGACTGTAGACCTGTCCAGGGTGTACTCATGCCAACCGGAGAAGCAGAAAGGCCCTGAAGAACTGCATGAGTGGTGTCGGAAATGGATCACATTATATTTATGAGGCACTGAATGTGTGTATATATATATATATATATATATATATATATGAAAATAATGATGTAATAAAATAACCTGAAATCAGCAATAAGAAAAGATTCAGTGGGGTAAATAAAAGATAAGTAAAAGGGACACTAAAACAACTAAAACTACAACTTCCCTAAAACAACTAGAAATATTGCTTTACGTGAGTTATTATCAGGGTTGATGCTAATCAATAACTTTTCTAACTGACCTAGGTCACTCTACGTGGACAACAATTAACGTTACAACCAATTCCATATTACAAGTTCCATGTAAGCGATGAGTGAAGAAATAAAACATGTCTGAGCATCAACAACATGTTTGCTTTCGTCCGGCATGTTTCTGTCTATATGAAGTCTTTTCACCAACTTTAAGAGTTGTTGTTCTGATTAGCGTGAATTTTCCACGTCACAACGTAATTTTTCCGATTGTTCCAACAACACATAACACACATAAAGCAACTGAGGCAAAAGGTTAACGGAGGATGATGGAGGGTTCTGTGTGCTCAGACAGATGTAGTTCTTCTGAGGAGGAGACGCAGCGCAGATCACCTGTCAAACCACAGCGGAAACCAATGAATCTGCACACCGTCTGTCCAGCTGAACTGAGACCTGCAGCGAGCTGGAGGTGGAATAGGGTGTGGGCCTGACCCAGGACGGGTCCTTGGTTTATGGCGGGTCTGGTGTGTAGCTGAAAAACTGGTGACCTCTACTTTAAAAACACTCTCCTACATTAGCTTTTTTGAGGTCAAGTACATTTGTGGTGCCAAATGTGGCAATTACGTTTGAAAACTTCAGACACCGTCGTGAAGTGATTTCTAAAATACAACTCATCTAGGGCATGACCAGAACAAGTGTGTCAGACCTCCTGGGGACTGAGACATCCACCCAAGAACACACTGGTCTCTGGGTAAATTTGGGTTCGCTAACATGGACTCCCCAAGCTCTCCTCCATGGCTGTGCTTCCCTCTGCTCCTGTAGGAGTCTCTGGAGTGTCACTAACACAATAAGCAGCATCATTTCTGGATTTGTTAGAGTAAAACATTAAGAATGATTGTGATTCTCTCTCATGGTGTTCAACAAACATGGACAACAAAATGTGCAGGACAGGACAGAGCAGACAGCGATGCAATGGAGAGCAGAGTTAGAACACTTGCAGCCTCTCTCCAGCAGTTTAACAGCGTGCGGTCACATCATCGAACACTGTCATCTTGTGGCAGAAAAAAAAAACTGCGTCACATGTGGGAGCGTAAAGAACGGCAGCCATGTTGACTGAACCTCTCTCACAGGATCAGGCTGGGTGACAGAGGCGGCTTTGTATTGGTTAAATAGGCCGAGATATTGATATTCAGCCTCGCGCGTGTTCATCATCAACATGCTTCGTTCCTGTCTGGGAACGTTGCAGCAGCAGCAGCTCAAACCTCAGCGCTGCTTATAGCGGCGGAGCTTTGTATGTGTGTCACAGAGACACCCTGTCCTCTCGTTCACCCCGAGAAAATACAGAAATACTCCCTCTTCATCCCGCTCTTCCTCTCGCTGCACCCCCATATCTCCCTCCGCCTCCAGCCGGCTTTGATCCGCCCCTGCAGCCACGCTGGAAAGATGACAGAGGGAAGAGAGACCGGAGAGGGAGGGAGGCACAGGAGGAGAAGACAGCTCGTCAACAAGTGTGGAGCATCAGGACGGAGAGGCAGAGGGAAAGAGGAGAGTGCCATTCTGACGATGAGCCTCTCACCATGGGAGGGGCAGGAGACATCAGCATCAAGAGGAGCTGGAGCTGGGTTGAACATGCCTCTGTTTACCCTCAGACAGCCTCTGTCCTGGTTGGCACTGACGCTGACTTGTAACACATCCAGAAATAATAATCAGCCACAGGAAGGTAGATGTTCAGAGGTTGTCGGTCGACAGGCGCTCGCCCACAACAGCTTTTAGCTGTTCTCAACAAATCAAATGAAAAGAACCAAAGTGAGTGTATCTACTACACAAGACGCCTGCTGTGTGTATAATGACTATTACAAACACACTGTTCACCATCAACACACACACTGGGGTTTATTTATACACCGTCCTGCTGCCCCAAATACTCACTAGAGCACCACATGTGGATTCCTTCGCAGCAAAAGATAGTCCCCAACAAATGTTTCCTCCAGCTGTTTTAGGAAATTAAACTACATGTTACAAGATTTACGTCTTCAGTGGGAACTAATGAGCTCGAGTGCCGCAGATAGCGTGGTGGGGGGGTCGAGGCCCAGTCGCACCATAAAATGGAACAGTGACATTCATCCGTGCACCATCACGATGCGTTGGTGATGCAGGGACTGTGACAGATTATGCAGACACGCCGTGTAACTAAATATACAGACAATAACACAAAACAGCATGTTTTTTAATGCATCACAGTCTGATGAGGATCAGTGGCTTCTTCTTCTAGATTCTTCACACAGCTGCATGAAGATTAATCACATGATCATCTGCATATCTGTCCTGTCAGGAAGAGTCAGGAAACAGGAAATGGCTTATATCTTCGCTGTAGATTGTCCGAGATGCATGTTTGATGCCCCCCCGGGCCTGAACCCATCCATATGCTAATCTTCATCCACAGTCATGACAGCAGGAAATGACAGGCTTCATACTCGTGCTACTCGGAGACGGTTGAGCACAGCAACTTCAAATCTGGCCAAAAAAGCCTTGACATGTTGATGAAACAACCGCTTCACGGTGAAAATGGCGAGTTTTCACCAAAGGGGAGTGGCCTCTCCATGGCGGCGAAGTCTGATGTACCATCATGAAACAGCTGTAAAATTGATGAAATTGATCAGATCTTTTCCATATTCACAACGTTTGATCACAGTCCGGCCCTGAACAGCTGCAGGGGTCCATTTTCAATCAAAGTCATAGCGCTACCTAGTGACAGGAAGAGGCAGGCAGAGGAGCTCAGCGTATGGGCTCTCAGTGCCCGAGGTCCGCTCACCAAGTAGCGGATGCTGCGCACGTGCTGCAATGTGCACATTCCCCGATGTGCGCAGGTTCAACGCTGCTCACAGCTTTAATTTTGCATTGTTTCTGTACAGCATTAACCCTTTCCAGTCTTGTGTTTTGTGCAAAGAAATAAAACTTAAACTCATATATGAAGACTTTTGAGACGATACAGTCACTAACTGTAACAAAGTGACAAAAAAATTCCCAACTCATTATGCAAAGTGGTGCCTGTGGGGAATCCTAATGCAGTTCAAGCTCATTACCAAACACACAGAAAAGCAAACACCAAATATTTATGGGGTAATTATTTTGAAGGGCAGCTGTATAGTTATTCCTGCAGAGACAGAACAGACTATTTGATTGATTGTGATAATGTTAACTTTATTAAACAGATACACGGTTAATCTGTGTCTGTACGTGTTTACAGCCTGACTGGATTCATGATGTTGCACTCAAAGTTTTCTTTCATACTTTCATACCTGTGAGACTCAAACGTGCTTGAGACAGGAAACATATATCCATCCTGGTGCACCTGTGAGACTGGCACACAGTCAATGTGAGAAAAGACTGTAAATTCATCATATTCAACCCGTGCATTTCTTTTAGGGGAGGGAAATACCTGATGACAGCGCTGACATTGCCCCAAACCAAAACGCTGCTGATGCGAGTTGAATACAGCATTTCTGCATAACTGAAAATCACAAGTACACTCAATAAAAGCTGGTTATTATCCTGACATGAATCAGAAACCACTTATAAACACAGGAGCGAGCTCAGATCATCCTGCCTCTCTCTCCATCTTATTGACATGCTTCTCTTACCAGGACTGTCTCCAGGTCATTTAACTACATTACAGTTAGTTAATTCAAATGGTCCCTGTTACACACATTTACATATCACTCCTTCCCATTATATTCACGTCTTTCAAAACTGACAATCAGCGACATCCCTCGCCCACCAACGACTCGACACACTACCAGCCGCCCGTCTCATTTAGGCTATTTTTACATTTTTCTTTTTGCTCTGTTTGGTCACATTTCCTGAAGGAGTGTTGCTGCAATTTAGGATCCCCCTCCTGTACAGTAGGGGGACTCGCAGGAGACAAAAGCAGAGGCTGAGATATCCTTGACGTTGAGTTGCTAAAATGGGTCAAGCTCCAAAAATACTGAATCCTACAATTCCCATAATGCAATTGGATAGCATCTTTTATTACACCCTCCCTGCCTTTTGACCTCTGACCCCTCTCTCTCTCGATCAAGTGTCCTGTCTGTGTCACCTTTTCCTTCCTTCTGATTCCTGACTCACTCAAGAAACATACAGAAGTAAAGTGTGAGATATAATGAGGTACTTCACTTTAGTATTTAAACTTGATTAAGATTTGCATTCAAAACAACCAAAAACACCATTTAGAGGTTAATGCATATATATATATATATATATATATATATATATATCACTTTTGATAAAGTGATACTTTTACTCAAAGTGTAGTACGTAACACTTGATGCAGTATTTTTGTTCAGATAGATTTCCTCTAACTGACCAGAAGCCCCAAACTGTCCTTCTCCAACTGGTTTTATAGCATCGTGTGTGTGTTTGCACTGCAGGATTCCCTTCAGTTACACCTTTGAACGGCCTGACAATGAAAACCCAAGTAAAACAGCGTTTAAATCTTCAACACTCAACGCACACGGGAGACGCGTCGAACCTCAGTGGAGTTAAAACCAGTGTTGAGATTGTGTCGAATTCTTCCGTCGGGTGGAGTTTTAAAAGGATTTATGGAGCTGCTGCAGATCACGTCGGGCCTCCTGCAGCCCACCTCCACCACCATCTCCTCCTCCTCCTCCTCAACCTCGCTCTTCTTTACTCCTTCCAACTGGCATAAAAGGTGCCAGATTAACACATTGGCACACATACATTGGAGAAGTTGATGCATATAAAGTATCTGTGTGTGTGTGTGTGTGTGTGGGTGTCAGGATAATTGCCTGGATTTATGGGTGACAGGGAGAGTTTACTGTGTCATTTGGATTTTCAGGGACAAGGGTTCACTTGCCGGTGAATGTGACAGACAATGAGCCCAGAAAAACACACACACACACACACACACACACACACACACACACACAGGCTGATGCGTAGGAGTTTCACGGCTTAGTGTTTGCATGTGGCAGTGATATCTTGTGTATTGAATGTGTGGGATGGAGGAGCGCTACATGTGAGAAGACAGATGCTGGAGCTCACAATGACACACTCACACACACACACACACACACACACACACACTCACACAAACACGCCCAAAATCTGAGAAACACTGCAATGAAGCTGATGTGCTCAGCGATACTAACTGTACTGCAGATGAACTCCTGCTACTGAGATTCACACTAAACCAAGGGGAGTCTGATCACATACTCCAATTCCCTACTGTCCCCCCCCCCTTCCTAAACACGCACACACACACACACACACACACACACACACACACACACACAGCGAGAGATGGGATGACGGTTGAATACTAATGTTGGACCTATTTACATTTCAAGCTGTACGACTGTCAGCACGTCTCTGTACGGGGAGAGAGCGGGGAGTTGTGGAGAACACACAGTTCTCAGCTCGCTCTTAGTTTTATTCCAACCTTTAAACCCACAACACAGTGTTGGGACACTCTGGCATCCAGGGCTGATAATGAAACCTCAGTCAAGTGGTGGGGGGGGGCTGCTCTTCATCTTTCATTGTTTACAAATGCCGTGTTTTCCTCAGAGGAGGAAGTTTCGATGTGGCGTGTCTCTTTTCATTCCATTTAGTTTGCTTCTGCGTTGCTTCAGACTGACCCACTGAACGTAGTCAGGAGCTGCTGTGTGAACGGTGCAGCTTTTCAAAGTCTAGACCTATTCACATATTCTCATTAGCCGTCCTTCACACCGGAAGAAAGGCTCAAGCAGTGCTGCGCTGAGAGGTTAACTGACACCGCCGCCAACGGAATCACATCAGAAAGCAAATGTTAGTGAATAGATGGTGACTTGGCAGGAATCACGTCAGCCTCAGGGCTCTGCGTTAAATCTCAGACCCAGTCAGTTAATAGGATGAATAGATTATGTATTAAGGGATGCTTCACCACCCCAAAACAAAAAGTATGTGTTCTTTTTGCAAGCAGGTTTTAATTGCTAAGTAGAGGAAAGGATGGCAGCCATAACAAGAAGTGTGCGTGCATACACCTATAATACACGGGGGGATGTCACCATTAACTGCATGGGGCCCCCAGCAAAGAGGGGCCCTTCAAGGTGTGTTCAGACTAGACATAAGGAGTAACTTTCGCCAGGTGCGATTACATCCCAAGTCAACGCAAACATACAAATAGACACAAATTCGTGCCGGGCGACACAAATACATGTCTGCTATATAGAGTCTAAATATATTCGTGGGCAATATACTCCAAAAAACATGAGGCGAAAATATTATTTACAAATTATGATGTTTAGATATAAAACCTATACAATGAAGATACTACTGTAACTCTCATATACCCTGAAATAACTTACAAAGCGGACTTAAGTTTTATTTTGCTCTGTACTCTGATGCTAGCGGGGCTATTTGACATTCAGGGCCACAAGATTCATCCAGAAAGCAAAAAGACGAGCAAAGATGGGCGACCCTTTGACTGGGAGGAAACTAAATCAAGTGAATCAAGAACTAGTCCCTATGAAAGCAGTGACAGCATGCTCGCGGCTTATTCAGGTAATGTGATGGGGGTTTT
Source organism: Gadopsis marmoratus (assembly GCA_036023855.1). NCBI lineage: Eukaryota > Metazoa > Chordata > Actinopteri > Centrarchiformes > Percichthyidae > Gadopsis > Gadopsis marmoratus. Next base: position 16,100 of record JAVQJF010009075.1, on the reverse strand, counting down.
GTGATGTGGGTGAACTCGTCCTTTAAATCACGACGGCTGAGGATTGATCTGAACGGAGCAAACAAATGTGTAGACTTCCTCATCAGACAGTTCATACCGTGTGTGCGTGTGTTGCACTCTCTCTTCACATGCACACGTTTTACATAAATCAGAGTTAAGAATTAAGTTAGGCAGCACAGCCCCCTCTCCATATTTCTCTCTCGCACTCCCTGTATTTCCTGCTCCACTTATCCACAGCGTCGCCTGCAGCTACTCATCTGAGAACAGAGCAGAGAAAATGAGGGAATCAACTCCAAAGTGGAGGCGGATGATGTGTAAGAACAATCATTGTGCCAGGAGGCACGCTAAGCCTTTGAATGGGAGGTTCGTTTATGGAAGTTCTTAACCCTGTTGCTTTTTCTGTGTCTCTCTCAGAGCATCGGCAGGTTGTTTGCAGACTGTCAAACAATGAGTTCACCAACTGACGGTGTCACAGCCGGGTCAAGAGACATTTTAATCAAACGTTCACACACAGACCGAGTCAAACATTTGGCCAGCAGGCATCCACCACCGGTGGCTGACTAGAATTAGCAATGTGCTCTGTGCTGGCAAGCAGGAGTCCACTTAATCTGCGGGCAAACGCAGTCCTGCATTGCCCTCTTTAGGAGGAACAGTGAAGAGCAGGCGGAGATGTTGGTCCCACTCTCCTCAGTATCATCTGCTCCACCCGACATTCATCTGACAGCCGTAGTTACTAGTTACTTTGATATTTTTACATAAAACCATTTTTTATACATATGCACAGAAAGAGGAGTTTAAAACGTACGTCCTGAAGTTCCTGTGGGACGTATATATATACACAGTATATATCTGTGATGCCCTCCCACATCAACTAACATACACATCTTTATATTTACCCACAAGTATACAACCTATATACATATGGTTACTACTTCAGTCTGTCAACAATATTCATGTTTCATTTTCTTACATATGCCCATCTTACACTCTATTCAAAATATAACTATATATGATAGATAGATAGATAGATAGATAGATAGATAGATAGATAGATAGATAGATAGATAGATAGATAGATAGATAAAGAATAACCATAAATTAAAATTCCAATCCCAGATCTACAGAACAAATCTCTGAGAATAATAGTAATAAGAGGAAAAAACTGTAAAAGAAAATAAGAAAAAAGAAATAAGAACAGGCGCGAATAACATATACAATATCTGTATGTAGATGATTGTGCCACAGTGTGTTCACCTGTCACACGGTGGTCAGCTGTTGTGCGGCGTCATGGTGGAGGGTAGGAATTATTTCCTAAAGCAGGAAGTACGGAAGCTGGAACAGGAAACGTTAGTGGAGTCATGCAAAGTCTGCTCACATTGGGGAGAAACATTCCATCCATTTATTCCAAATGTGGTAGAATTGGTCTTTTTGGATCCTCAAAGAATAAGTCAACTTTACGATTTTAAATATTTCCAGAATGACTCCGCACCAATCTTCCAGCGCAGGTGGTAATTTACTTTCTTTGACTTGCCGTCACAGCGGCCTGCAGCAGCTTTGTATCTCTCCTGTGGCCCAGATAAACAGTCTCCAAGTTCAAGGGTATCCGAGTCTCACTGTGCTTAATGTCTTGTGAATGCCGTTCCAGTATGAAGTGAGTCCCAGAATATATGGAAATGATTTGCCTGCCTTCAGCCACAGTCTCCATCACGTCCAACTCGTCTCCATGTTTTTTTTTCTGGTATGACTCTTAATCCACAGAGTTAGTTGAAGACCACTGAAAACTGCTCATTTCCCCCCCAAGCTTCCTCAGAAAGCCTCATTCCTGCTTCCTTTTCCCCACTCTCCCTTCATGTTTTCATGTTTGGCATGAAAGAGAGTCTAGTTGAGTTAGTAACACGCATTAATGGGTATTAATGGGCATCTAAGCTGTGTTTGCCCTGCAAAGACTGAAAACGTTGTAGTGTACCTCTGTGTGTCTGCTCCTTATCCAGGTTTCAAACCTTTCCTCGCCTCTGTTCTTCATCGTAGGCACACCATCAATTCCACATGACTTAACCACCTTCTACAAATTCATATTTTACATAAAAAAACAAATGACGAGCTTAGAAAATCCTTGTTAAAGATTTCAAGTGGCTCCGCCCCACTCCAGCCTAAGCAGAGGTCTAATTAACCAGAAACAGTGCAAACACCTGTGTAGGTGGAGATACAACAAACCCTACTTCATTTTCCTAAGTATTTTGTCCATACACAATATTTTTTATTATACGTGACTTTTTTTTTACATCATCTTTGAACAAATGTCTTCCAAATTCATGGATTGTAATGTGCGTTTTACAATTTCAGGAATGTTCCGTAGAGGCATCAGACGGATGGATGAGTAATGCAGATTGATACTGCAGGAGTGCTTGGAGGCAGATTTCCACCATGAAATTATATTAGAATCCACAGAGAATGTTTATGCTGCAATGATAATGATGGAGATGATGCAAAGGAAAACCTGTGTGTGTATATGTGATATGTTTTTATGTCAAATATGAATATGAAAAAGTAACTACAGCTGTCTGATAAATGGACTAAAAAGTACAATATTCCCTCCTGAAATGTGGAGTGGAAGTATTATAAAATGGAAATACTCAAGCAAGTACTGCAGAATGGTACTGTTTTGCACTTCTGTCCGCTGTCAATCATCATCATCATCATCAAAACAGTGAAGGTGACCAGATGCTGTTCATCGCTCCAGCTGAGAGCACCTGCAGCTTTACGTTGCTTCATCCCATCTTCAGGACTCAGACTCACTCTGTGTTTGCTGAACCTTTCCATTGGTTGAAACTCTCTACTGTAGGCTACCTGAGTATCTGGGTTAAATGACGTTGTAATTGCAGTCACTCTGCCTTGCTGCATTGCAGTTTAACATATGAGGCACAAGGTGGCAGCACTACACAAGTGAGGAAATGGTGCGGCGAGATCGTGTCTGACAATATTTTATCAGTGTAAGTCGAAATGTTGTCAGCAGTTGGATATCAGATGGGGATTTGAGTGAGTAAAACAAACTATAATCTTGAATTAGAAGCATGGACACTGTGTAATCTGAACTGGTATCTACAGGTCAGTACTGTTCCCTACCTGCCGGACGCTGATGGTGCACAAGCCGTGCATGAGTCATCAAACCCAGAGGTGAGACACAGACATGCCTCTGAGGTTCAAGGACTTTTCAGTTGTTGCAGGCTCAAGAATGCAGAGCCCAGGCCTGATCCAGAGGCGACTGTGAAGCAGCGACGAGCGAGGCGAGAGTCACTTCCCTGGTTGCCATGGCAACGTACCTGCTCCTCATTCCAGCATCATCCCCGAGCACAGAGGCAGAAGTCTGTCAGATGTGGAAGAAGCAAGAGAGCGAGACCGACAGAGAGAGGCTGAGACAAGGCGGCTGTCTCTCCTCACGTTACACACAGACTCCCAAAATACTGAGCGATATATCTCTGTCTTCAGATCAGGATTCAAAATCCAAATTTACCTAATTTTTAGCAGTTCAACACACACACACACACCAGGATGGGAATAACTCATATTCCAGACAGGCCCTCAGTACAGCCTACAATTTGACAGGACCTACGCGAACTCGCCACACGAGTGAAATACGATGAGCCTAAAAAACAAAAGTTACCTCCATGCAGAGTCTCCAAAAGTGGAATTTTCAACAAAAGACAAGTACAGAACTACATGTTGGTAAAAATGTAGAGTTTACATACGAACTGCTGAACTGTAAGTACTGTGTTTGTCTGGAGGCCTGCACAGGAAAAGAAATTCAGCCGGAACTGAAAATGTACCTTGTGGGACACATTCCTTTTTCTTTCCTCAGTGTGACAAACTGAAAAGGGTCTAAATAATGATTGTCTCAAATAATATTATTCCCCACCATCTTTCTTAAAACCTATCCTGCAGGTAACATTTTTTTCTTTTTGTTCATTTCATTAGTTTGCACCTTTTCAAGCCACGTGACGTGAAACAGGCAATGAATGAGTTTCACTGTGTCCGTCAGCCATCGCTGCTCTAAATCTGAAACATCTCTGAAGTGACGGGGGTGTAGATGGGCAGATTTTGGTGAGCACAATCTTGGTGTCATGTTGCCAAGCAACTAAAGGCTGCCAAGGTGAAACTGGTTTAAAGCAAACACAGTACGCTATTTTTTTCATTGTCTTTCGCACAGGAAACAAGGCTACAGCCACGCCGACAGCCCTGCAGGGTCTGAAGGGGAAGACAGGAGGAAGGCTGTGTTCCTATCTATAGTAAAAGTGTTATTCTCTGCATGGCGGCCATTTCAGAGCAACTCAGACTCAGTCAGTCAGGCTCAGCTCTCTACTGTCAAACTTAAATAATTTCTCTACACGTATCTCTTTCTTACACGTATCAAACACAGATCTTCTGTGGACTTGGCAGGCGGCTTTGGGAGGTTCGCAGTTTTCTATTTTGTACTGTGGCCAGTTTCTGCAGCACAGTCACCTTCTGCAGTGTGTGAACAGCATGGAGAGTCGTCACAACGGTGCACGCGTACCAATTTGGCATTACATCAGCGTCCAGCTGCCTGATTAAGGGATGAGCTAACACAGAGTGACTCTGACCAATGGAAGCTCGGGAAGCAGGTGTGCTAATTTGTGCAAACCAATGCCGCGCCCCCTTCTGCTAGCATGTAACATTTAGCATGCTATCATGCTAACATGAGCATGTTTGTCAGCTTAGTTTCCTGAAAAGGCCTGTTGCATCATAGCAAGAATAAGTAATATAAGACGAGGCTTGGAGCAGTAGCCCATTTAATGTTTCGTAGTCTGTCACTTCCACAAGAAATATCAGCTGTGTGTGCGTAATAGCTGGATGTTGCAGCGTACGTACATTTGTGGAGAATGTTAGAAGAGTAAACTAATCCACAGGTGTCAGGTCATCTGTACTGAAAGCATGAATATGTATAGTATTATGTATATAAATATGCCTGTGATTGTGTTTTCCCAGCAGCAGTTGTATCCAACCAGGCTCCTGACACCATCAAGCAGATTTTGAAGCCATCTCCTCTTCCAGCTGCTGAAAGTCTTCCTCCTCTTGACACTTTAATTTTTCTGTGACTAAGCAGCGGCAGGGGCGGCTGCTTTTTGTTTCCTACCGAGCTTTTTTTTTAAAGAAATGAAAGAAACGTAATTGTGTATAGCTGCTTTAAAAAGCCGTGTATGGACTGGGGGCTCGGTCATGTTATGTGTGGTGATGAAACGTATGGCTCAAACTACCGTGTGGTTCTTTTAATGCACAGCTGCCACAGAGGGAAGAACTTAATATAGAATGTGTCATTTGCAAAGGTTACGTTTTGCTGATCCTAAATCCTGTGTATTTTGGTCCTGGAGGCTAGCCATGGGCACACTCTCACACACCCTTTCTGCTGTCGCAGCAAATCCAAGTGGTCCCCATTTCAAGAACCGGAGTGCCACATATTAATGCTAATGTTACTATACACACTCCTGTTAAGCCTTTCATACCAAAGTGGAGCAACGCCAGACCTGTCGTAAACCCAGGTCAGCAGCAGGGTCATGAAGCCAGGCCTGGTGACCCATTCAGACCAGCTGAAAACACGGGGTTATCCCGGGTCGCTGGGTGGGTCTGAACGTGGTCTGAGGGTATTTAGGTATCAAGCCTGTTCTGTGTAGTGATTAGAGTGAACTTAGCATCCTGAACTGTAGCTATAGGTTCTCATCACACTGAAGATTTAAAAAAAAATAGGCCTAAATTGTGTGAAATCTAGCAGTGAAGTGAGGCATAGTGTCACAGCTGAAACTGAAGCTTAGTCTCAGTATCAGCAACACCGCGTCTGATTATATCCCAACATTACATATGCATGATGTTGGCGGGAGTTATGACCTGCAATTGCAATGTTGCTTTATGGTCGTTTGGGAGCCACACTTCCATGTTTCCATCCAACCTGAGGGCCTCTTTTTGTTTTCTTAACTCTGCGCAGCCAACCGAGCCTGCTAACGGAGGCGGGCAACTACGTGCTAGAAGTGTTGTGACGAGCGGCGGTGGGAGCCAATAGGAAGCAAAGTCGTCGTTCAAATGAGCCAATGGGAGCAGCGGGGCGCCGCGCTGCTCCTCTCAGGGCACCGGAGGGGCGGTGCCTGTCGTCGAGGACCCTCCCCTCAAGGCCGCGGGGTTTGGTTGCGCACAGGCTGCAGTTTCAGTTTGTTTTATTCACCATTTTGAGTAGCTGAAGGTAAAAAAAATAAAAATATAAAACATCTCGGAATATTCGCGCGAGGAGGACGAGCCGCCGCACTTTTTATTTTCACGCGCTCGCTCGGACGGTGGAGTTGTGCGTCAGCGTCGCTCCCCTCGGTGCTTTCAGAGCGGGAATCTATATTTCTTTTTCTTCTCCCCCCCCCTCCTCCTCCTCTCCTCTCCTCTCCTTTTCTTACATCCTTCACCTCCACAGTATTCCTGCAGAATGTCCAGACCAGTGAGGTAGGTGCGCTGAACGTGTCCTCTGCCCGCCGCTGTGGTTAATAACGCCGCCCGCCGCGGCCGCGCTGCGCTTTATGCGCAGGGAATGTGTTTATTTCATCAAACAATAATGGGAATGTGTGTGTGTGTGTGTGCGTGTGCGTGTGCGCGCCTCTCCGTCGAACCCGGACCCGCCGCTGGGCCCCGTTTGTTGGCCGAGCGGAACATTAAACGGTGCGGGTTCTGTTTTTAAGCGGCTCCGTTTTACGGCTCGCTGAGCCCGGGCCTGCTAACACCACCCCCCTCCACCTCCTCCTTCTCCCCCCGTGTGTCTGAGAAGGAGAATATGGCCTCCCATTCATCCAGGGGAGGCTCCAGCACGCTGCACTGAGCCCCCGGCCGGAGGCGGTGGTGTTCGGCCTCGGGACCTGGTCTGGCTGCGGCGCAGACGCGGCATGTCGGTGCCGTGGCTCCGTTATGGCGCATTTCATTGCACTTTAAGACGTTTTTGTCGTTGCAGAACGAAACAAAATGGAGTGTTAGTCTGCTAACCGTCTCCGGAGGGAGCGCGGAGCTACATGTTCAGGCGGCTACATGTTCAGATGCGGCTGATGTCAGCGGAAGGCGGAGAACTACAAACAGCCCCCCCCCTCAGTGCTACATACCCAATGAGACTACAACGCACGAGCTGTTTCCAGCCCTCCTCCTCCTCCTCCTCCTCCTCCTTAATACACATTAAAACGACCTTTAACTTGATTAGCAGTCATTCCATGCGGTCAGATCTCACGTAAAGACGATCCTCGAAATCTCGCGGTATCTCCGCATCTAAATGGGATGTTGCCCTCACAGCTGTTTGTTCCTCCTGCGAGTGAACAGTGAGCTCCTGTTACCTGGAGGGGGGCAGTGGGAAAGTGATGGAGGAAGAACACGTGAGTCCCCTCTGATATCGGGCCTCGCTCACATGGAGGTCCGAGGCACCGGACCAGATCCTGGTGGGGGCTGCAGGTGGCGTCAGACCCTGTGGTGTCTCCCCGGCAGCAGTGGTGGAAGTCGTGCTCTTTAGTCGTGTGTGTTGTCTCTCTCTCTCTCGCTCTCTTTGCTTCCCAACATGCTAATCCTGCGAGGGCGATGGTCTGCTGCGGTTACCGTGGCGAAGTGAAGACACGGCCTTTGTCTCATAGTTACTTTTCATTGTGCAAATTGTGTTTTCCTGCAGCTTGGGTAGATGAGTGCTTTGTGACGAGGATGTGTGTGGTGCACAAACAGAAAATAACCTTAAATAGACACTTCGCTGACTGTTTGGGTCCGAGCGGACAGTTTCATCTATAAAATGGTGAAAAGTGACATTTTAAAAACCCAAAATACCATAATTTTCTGTCACATGTGACAAAGGAAAGCAGCAAAGCCTCACAATGTAAGAAGCTGGAACCAGCAAGCGTTTGCTTGGTGTTTTGGTTCTTGATTTCTTTACAATGTCAGAAAATCGTGAGAAATTCCTGTTGTAAGACCTAAAGTTGAAGGTGTTCAGTTTTGCTGTCATGCATGACAAAGAGAAACTGGAAGCAGAGAAAGTTTGCAATCTTTTCATTTTAAAAATGACAAAACAATTATTTGATTGTCAAAATAGTTTCCAAATCACGTTCTGTCGATTTGACTGAACTGTGTTGCGCTGGTTACTTTAGCGCTGCCTCGTGGCTGCACGTCAGGTGCTGCTCCATAGCTGCTTCAGTTGACCAACGCTGAAGGCGCTGCTTTCTGATGCAGAGGCACGGGAAATCCATCATCTCGTCGCGCCGTGCAGAACTCCTCCGTCGCTCCAGACAGGCTTAACGCGTGGAGGCTGGCGTACGGCCACTCTCTGGCACTTCTGTCACTCTGGATTTGATGCTGTGAAATGCGACGGTATGGAGTCGTAACATACTATGTTGCACTCTGAGGTGTGGAAAGCTTGGCGGGCGCAGCGCTGGTGATGCACGTCTGAGGCTTCACTGTGGAGAGAGTGTGTAGTTTCTGGCTCTGTTACACACACAGCATGTCCGCTGGTCGGGCTGCACCGACCTGTGGTGATCCAGGCCATGCTGCTGATCTGTGGTGCCGCCAGATGTTGAGTGTGATCACAGCACCAGGTGCCTACATGTGGGTCACGTGATCGGTTTTTAAGGTCTCGTCGTGTTTCAGAAAGAACAACATTTTTCCAGTTTCATTTAATTTTATCTTTGGTTTTCTTTGAAACGTGTGTGTGTGAGAAGCCCGCACACGATGAGGGGGGGTTTTTCTGTGGTTTTAACCTGCATTTAGAGGTTTGTGTTACCTGAACTGTGGCTGGCTGCTGTCACATGAGGCGTCCCTCATACACTTTGCCAAATTAGCCGTGGAAACAGTAGAAGGTAGTGTCCAGTTCAGTAGCTGGATTCTGCCCTTAGATCCTCAAGCCAAATAATACAGTCCAGACGGTCATACAGCTGCTGCTGCTGGACATTACATACAATGTCTTTGCTGCTGCCCCCCCCCATCTCCACCACCCAAATTTGGGTGTGGGCAGAGCAGGAACTTTGCCCGTTGTGAATGTAATCTGATGCGCTGTGTGCACTTGTTCACAGGAACAGGAAAGTGGTGAACTACTCACAATTCAACGAGTCTGACGACGCAGGTAAGACGTGTTTCAGTGTGTGGGGGTCAGGGTGGACCAGAACCTCCTGTCGCTGTGTAAATGTCACAATATGATCCATTTGTATTATGTCTTTCTGGGAAATCATTAGAGAAATTGTTCCACGATATAATAAGTGGTAATGATCGGATTATTGCTCATACCTCACCTCATTGATTCAAAAACGTTAAAATCCATGTTAACATCGCTGACGACGGACCAGTTCATGCCTCGTCATATTGGCCAACCCTGGGTGGTAGAATACGCTTATTGGTTATGGGCATCTATTGATTTTGGAGCTGATGGATTTACACCAGATGAACCTGAACAGCATGTAGGATTTAAACATTAAAGACTATCAGATGGCAGCTGTAGCGTTGGCTCCCGTTGTGTCCTTGCAATGTCACCATAGAGACGCGCCATGTGTGACCAGGACAACAAGTATTGGTTTGGTTTGTACGACCATCAGCTGACTGGCGCCTGTCCTTGTATGTGGACGCGTGCGAGTGAAAACTAAACCCTTGTCCCTTCTGTGCAGATGAGGAGTATGGCGACAGTAAGCCGAAGAAGGTGCGCGCAGCCCCTCGTGAGCCCAAACACAAGCGCTCAAAGAACTCGCAGGATGACAGGTGAGCCGCGGCGCTTTGCAGGACACATTTACATACGTTCCACTGACATCAACCGGTCTTGCGCCATGTTCGGCTCGACACGTGGACGCAGCGTTTGTAGCCTCCTCCTCTGAGCGGCGTCCTCAGAGGCTGAACTCGTGTGTCCGTGAGCAGAGAGGAAGCTGTCTGCGTTCAGCTCTGGAGATCAGCTTCCCTCCTGCTTGTTCCTTCAGACAGCAGCCTTATTTTGCCGTTTACTGGCCGGATCAGATCCGTTTTAAATATTGCAGGGATTTATAGTACAAACACAGCCAGCTCCACTGCTACGACTGCTACCAGTCTCAGCGAGTTATGGCGTCTGTGTGTTGCTGCACCTGTTTGATGATCATGCTGTTACAGCTGCCAGAGAGACATCAGATGAAATGAGCACCGACGTGCAGGTAAACAGATGTGGCAGAAGTAAGTGTGTAGAGCACTTTGTCGTTTCTGCTCAGGGGCTTTTTTGCTGCACATCTCCGACCAGTGGTCGGACCAATGAAATTTACCGAATGAAATGCAGATAACCGTCTGTGCCCTGTTCATGTTCTCCTGTACTCTCGTTGCTGAAACCTTTTTTTTTTTTTCTAATCTTTGTTCCAGTGAGGAGTCTGATGAAAAGCTCTCTAAATCCAAAAATGATTCAGCAGGTAAGTCCGTCCGTTGTCTGCTTTTAGATGAGACGCTCGGCTCAGGCACTTTGTGAGAACATCTGGAATTTGATTAGCGGCCGCTGAACACTGGAGAGTCCGCTCACTGACTTCCCCCTGTGTCGCTGCTGCAGATGACTTTGGCAGCGATGACGAAGACAATGAATTTGGTGAGGAGGAGGATGAAGACGGAGGGAGCGACTATGAAGAAAAAAGAGGGAAGAAGGCAAAGAAAGCCAAGGTGGAGAAGCCCAGCAAGAGGGCGCCCAAGAGAAAACGGCCTGCAGGTAACGAGTCCACTTCTGTCCGATCATGTTTACAGCACGACACTCACTTGATATTTGGCCGGTGGACACAAAGGTACACTTTGCACCTAAAACACGACAACATACTTCGACGTGTTGCCGTGTGCACACAGGCGTCCACCACACGGTTCACTCCAGGGCTGATGCTTTTCATTTTTAAAATATCTTGTTGCTGTTCCTCTGGCCAGTATTGCAGTTTACATTCCTCGGCTCATTTTTATGAATTCAACTCCAGGCCTGTGTTTGTGGTCTATAAAGTTACAGCTGTTAATCACAACTGAATCCTGTTTCCACATGAATAGAACCAGGTAACGTGATGCTGACGTCCAGGCTTCTTCCTCGTAACATTTAATTTTAGTGTGAAGCCTTCCAGCGTCTCCAGAAGCAGCTGTGTGATAAATGTCCTCAAGTGATGTCACGTGAGTCGGCTGAAAGCAGCCTGTTGGTGCAGAGTTAGCTGCTCATCCCTGCTGCAGGCACAAACGCATCTGTTTCTCGCCACCACATGTGGCTGGCAGCAACATTTTCATTCAAATGGGAATAAAGCGGCCAATCACATCTCTGGCCTCGTAATTCAACACAGAGCGCAACTTTATATGTGTCATTCTTCTGCCAAATGACTATGAACATAAACCGCTGCAATTCAGTTCACTGATGGGACAGATCCTGGGCCAGTTTTAGACATTTAATTCTGAAATCACTTGTAATTGTGCATCAGTGTTGGAAATAAACATCTTTCAAATCACAGTTTAAATTTAGAACTGATTATGGTTCAGCTAATCTCCAGGTTCTTCCGATGACAGCAGCACTCTGAGTACACTTCCATGGTAGTAAGTCCTTCTTCGTTTCCGTGTTAAAGAGTACGACGGCATTGTTTTTGGCTTCTGAGCTAATCATCGAGGAAAAGCTGCGACTGGTTCAGACGTAATTGAACTAAATGAACTGAGTGAATGTAATGAAAGCAGTCAGTCGGCCTTTCAGCCGTGTTGTGTGCAGCCAGACGACATTCCCCTGGGATTCCAGGTGGGTTTGGAAGGCCAGACAGCGAGGCAGTTGCTGCCATCCTAAAATAATGATGACAGGAAGTTGTGCCATTGATATTGATCTTTTGACATGTGAATATCTAAAATAAGTTGAGCCCGCTGGCCGACTGGCAGCGCTGCCTGTGCTCCTTCAGACCTGCTGAGTTGATTCCTCCCACGGACTCGACCAGCGCTCCCCAACACTGACACCTGCTGCTGTGATTTATTACTGTAAGGGGAACGTTTGATTGATGAGGCTGATCAGTCAGTCGCTGTCACCTGCTGAGCTGAGTCTGATACACGTTTCCAGCATCTCACCTTTTGGTGATTGTCTAAACATCCTCATTAGAAACCCGTCTGCCCTTTTTTCCCCTGAAGCTGTCAAAGCTTTTAGTGTGCAGCTGTTGGTGACGTCCAGTCACTTCCTGTTCTGATTTAAATCACCAGACGAACTGCAGCACCTTATAAATAAATAAATATACATACATACACACACACACACACACACAGACGAATCATTATTAAATTTTTTGGACTATGTGAACACATTTGCAGGCCCCTCTAGAAGGTCTGATATGAGAGGTAGAGTAGGCAGAACATTTGAAGTTTGATAATTGACTGACTTATTATGGTAAAATGCCAAATCTGCCGCCACAAGATTTTCTGCTGTTGCATCACTTTAAATGGAGCATCTTTGGGGTTAGGCTCTCGGAGCTAATGGAAAAAATAGTTTTGGGCCGAGCCCTGTGTCGCCATGCTTTTATTCTGAAACAGTCGAGCACAACGTACGCTCACATGCTCGAACTGATCCAGAGAGGATAATCCATATTTGTTACGCACCAATGGACAGATATTTTGAAACATTGATCCTCCCATTAATAGAAAAGTGTGCTACTGTGTTTGAGGCGGTCAGAACAACGTGCCGCCTGGTTAATCCACTGAGCCGCCGTCCTGTCTGTGCTGCTGTTCTGTTCTACCTGCCATGTTGTGACTCTGTGTGTTTTGTGTAGATGACAGCGATGATGAGAGGGAAGTGAGTCGAAAGCGTACCGTGCGCCAGGCGGCCTCCAAGGCGGTGTCCAAACAGAGGGAGATCCTGCTGGGTGACGGAGGCAGCGAGGATGAGGAGCACGAAGACCAAGAGGAATCCTATATGGACCGTACGTGCACCACATGTGTCACCAAACGCTGCACGAAACCACCAACACGCTGTCGCGCAGTAGCAGCGGTTCTGTATGGACGGCCGCGCCCCGAGCCACAAATACTTGATGCTGTAGAGCAGTGGTTCAGGTCCCTAAGATATCTGAAGGCCACCAGATGATTTTAAAGCAACAAGAAAGAAAACGTATACACAATATTCTGTTTATTCTGTCCAGCTCTTCTCTTCTTTTTTTTCTTTACCTTTATGTATGTAAAAGTCTTTAATCAACAATCTGAGGAAGAAACCGTCAGTCACAGCAATAATTATCTTGATAAAATCATGTAGTTACAGCCACAGTTCAGTGACATCACTGTCGACACTCCATTAGAAATAGACACAAATGACAAACTCGCTTGATGTTGCTCCTGGGTCCAGGCGCCCTGTGTGCAGACTGCAAGGCTCACGCGACGCCATTACAGAACCTGTAGTTAATCGACACGGCGCTTTAGGCTGCCGGATTGTCATGCGACCTGTTTGTGTGTGCAGCTGACGAGTCCGGCAGCGACGAGGACTTCATGGTGGAGGACGATGATGACAGCGACTACGGCCGCTCCAAGAAAAGAGGCAAGAAGGTGATCCGACGGGGACGGCCGGACAAGAAGGAGAAGAAAAGCCCCAAACCCCGACTAAAGGCCACAGGTGAGGACTCCCGTCCTTCTGCAGGCTCGGCTGGTTGTAAATCTACTTGCGTGTTTTTGATGGCGTTAAACGTTGTGTTCATACTATGTCAACAATTTAAGCTGGTCAACTCGGTCGAGCTGAACGAGCCCCAGTAGTGCAGCAGGTAGCTGGTACACAGTGCAAAGTGACTGGCTACAGCTGTCGGATACATATTTCATCAAATACGTCATATCTCTTGTTGTTGGAACTACAGAAACACTCGCACCTCCTTTCCAGCAAACCTAGTTCTTGTTCTGAGGCCGTTTTTCTTTGCCACTGACACTTGGCGCTTGCTTGTGGTGGGAATAGTTGGGTCTATATATACAGTATATTATTATTATTATTATTATTATTATTATTATTATTATTAGTCAGTCTAGACCTGCTCTATATTAACAAGCTGAGATAACTTTATGATATTGCCCTATATAAATAAAACTGACTTGAATTCTGGGCTGGTGCTAGTTTCTTTTCCACGGTCATTACGTCTCCACTTTCCCAGCAACGCTAGCGCTAACTTCAAGCACAATAGCACCGATGGTGGACTGCATCGTCTCGTTACAGACGGACAACGCTACAAATCACTTTATGGGATGTTAGCCTTCATTTGTGAAGCCAAATGTTAAGTGGCGTTGAACCAATGTAGCAATGTTAGAAAGCAGTATGCTAACGTTAGCATTTGCAGGGTTTCCGCAGGGTCTTTAAAAGTTATTAAATCAGATCAGCGACAGTTAAGACCCTTAAAGTATTAAAATGTCTTAATCTGCATTTTACGAGGTATTTTTAGAACCGATTCAGACAGACTGCCTACGATTTGAATGGATTAAATGGAAATGTTTTGTTGATGTGATTGTGACTTTGGGTTAGCCACTACTTGAGTTTTGTTCTTAATTAGGTCAAACTAATTCTGTTTTGCAATCTGAAAATAAATTTACTGGTATAGTGCTATATGATTTTAGAAAACGTTGACGTGTGTTGCTGATAGCCAGTTACAACTTGTGGTGTTGCAGTCTTAATATGTTGGCATGTTCAGGATTCACCCTGAATTGTTACCACGGTTACCCTAGCTGGCTCGCTAGATGTTGGTCAGCTAACATTAACCAAGCAAGCATGGCTCCCAATTTGCCACATTGATGTTAAGTTCGTAACATTCCCCCGGCCCCTGACGTAAGCAGCCCCTGGTTCTAGAGCAGCAAAGTGCTGGTACCGCTCTGGAACCAGTTTTACTGGCCGAGGGGCAGTTCATTGGCCGAGAACTGGTTCGTGATTAGGCGCCAGCTGCGAACCGGCTTTTGAACTGCCTTGGTGGGAACGTAGCAGCGCTGCAACACGGCAGGACCGAACACAGTGTGAGAGCAGTAAAGACAAGACCAGCTGTACTTTGGCCGATATCGATCCGGTAAAATATACCCAGGTGGGCCCTGATACCGCAGACTGGTTACGACATGTTAACCAGCGAGCCGTAGAGGTGTTGGCAGGTGGAGCCGGCCGAGCTGCTTCCACACTTTATGCTAAGCTACGTAGCTAAGCTTCCAAGTAGAATGTGGAGACGAGCAAAAACAAGCCGTTTCACACTATGTAAAAAAAAAAAGTTACTCAAACTAGATATTTGTACTCGTGTCGTGAGATTGAACCGTTTCATCTGCTGATCACTAACTGATGTGTGTGTTGTTCCCAGTCACCCCCAGCCCAATGAAGGGGAAGGGGAAGGGGCGCCCCAGCGCCAAGGCACTGGAGAAGAGCTCACCCAAAGAGGAGGAAGAGGAGGACCCAGAGAGTCCCCTGGAGGAAGAGGAGGAGGAGGCAGAGAAGAAAGAGACCTCCCCCGCCCCCAAGACGACGAAGGAGGCCACAGGAGGAGAGGAGGAGGAGGAAGATGAAGAGGAGGAGGATGGCTCAGAAGAGGAGGCGCCCTCTGGAGAAGACTAGAAGATGGAAGCAGCTGAAGCCCATCGCGCTCTCTCTCTCTCTCTCTCTCTCTTCTCAGCTGTTTTTGTTTCTTTTGTTGCTCTGCATTTAGAGTTGGGTTTCCCCCCTCCCCCTCCCTCTCCCTCTCCCTCTCCCTTTTTTTCTTTTTGGTGTTTCTTTTCTCCGGCGGCCTGGCTCAATGGTTTGGACTTTGTGCTTTATCTTGCTTTTGCTTCTTTGTGCTCATGTGGTCATACGCAAGGAGTTTTCATAGCGCCCAGCCCCCCCCCCACCCTGCCCCGCCCCGCCCCCACCTGTCCTCAGCAGGTTTATTCTACATTTCAGTGTCTTTCCAAGAGCTCCGTGCTGGAGCGAATCCGTCCCGAGTGCGAGCACGCCAGTTCACTAGTTTGTGTTGTTGTCCTCCCCTGGGCTGAACAGGGGTCGACACCACTGCTGACTCTGCTGATATCTGCCAGTTCAGGCAGCAACGCGCCCTCTTTGTGCTTTTAAACCAGGCGCATGTTTTAAATGTTAGGTAGTTGTTGTTTTAAAACCTTTCCGACTGTTCAGTTCAAGCAGCTTCTTTTAA
>JAVQJF010009067.1:0-23987 GCA_036023855.1 Gadopsis marmoratus | reverse complement strand
TTGTGTCTGCTGTGACAGTGTGTCACTGCCTTTATATTTGTGGGCCTCACATACTTATTATAGGGGAAGAGAAATGTCTTTAGTATCAGCTCATAACTAATGAATCCTGAACATAAGGTACGGAACCTCTACCACCCTAAAAATCACAGGGTATGTCTGGTTTTACACTCTGCTAACATATCCAGTGGGTGTCAGCATTGCTCTGTGAAAGCACTGATTCCAGAGTTGGCCTGGTGTAAATGAGTAAGATTGTAATACCTTAAAACTGTGTGATGTTTCGGTGCGTTTCATCTAATTTAAAATGTGTTTATCTTTCCTGGAAGGTCACGAGTGTGTTTACACAGAGCCTTGTTATGTTGCTGTCTTTATTTCCTTCCCAAGCCTTCGTGGTAGAATGACAGAGGATGACAGATAAGTGCATATCAGAAAGTCTGCAGGAATTGATGAGCAGAGAAGCATAAAGGCTGAGTTTGAAGCTGTGAGCCATAGGTCAGGGTAAGCCCAGCACTCAGTATCTGACTGACTCCAACACACAGCTTCTCCCTCTTCAGAGTATTCGTTTCACCGCATTTCTCACCCACTCTGTGTCACCTGCTCCCTCTCTCTTCCTCATCCTTTCCCTTCTCTGCCACTGCCAGTATCACACTCTCTCCACTTGTTTTCTACAACCCTTCCTTCTCGTCAGACCCCGCTCTCTACCCCGCTCTCCTGTTTTCTCCCGCCCTCATCTTCCCTGCTTATTTCCCCCTCTTCCACTCTTTCTCTGTTAATACAAAGGAATGCAGTATGTGGCAGGCTGTGGCTCTCTGGCTGTTGATACTTGCGACTCTGCTGCAGGGTGAGTGACTTTCATGGGTGCTTTGAGTGTGACTGTGCTCGAACAAGTGTTTGTTTTCTGCATGCTCTGTATATACTGTATGTCCTCTTGCATGTCTGTGCCACCGAGCACTCTGTTCCTAATAACTGTGCACACAGCAGCTCACTTGGACACTGGGAGACAATGAAAGAAATAGATTTATTGATATAATGAGTAAGTAACAAACAGTATGGAATGTAGTTATGTTTACTGCAGATTACATAGCTGAACTGTTAATTTTCTGATATGTTAAAAGATAGATAGATAGATAGATAGATATTCTGAGAGAAATAGAAGGGTGATTATCAGGCTGCCAGTGGTTAATTTGGACATTATGGACACAAGGAGCTGTTAATCTGAATTATAGGCATACCATCTGTGAAGTCATATTGATGTTAATTAAGGTAGTTATTGAGTTAATATAGATTTGACACCATACAGTAAGGACATTAATCTAACACCATTCAGCAATCATATGGTGTATATTTTACATGATGTGGTATGTACTGTTTGGCTGTAGAACAGCCCTTATGCGGCTATTTAATGTGTATAGTAGTAGTTTGAACTTATTCAGTGCGCTTCTTATATCCATCAAGTATAGCTCCCCCCACATCAAAGTGATTGCCTTGTGGAGAATGAATCAAGAGGGAATCGAAGCCCTTGGTGGAGTTATAGGGCGAAGAGAGACAGTTCCCCGCTCTCATTGTCGTGAGTGCTGTGTGTGTCTGTCTGGGGTGTTTCGGTGTTTAATGGCCTCACTATTTCCTGCATTGGAATGAAGCTGACATCTTTACAGTGGTGGAAGGACTCTGACTGTCTGCTGGTCATCAATCAGAGGCGTAATTGATTAGGAGGAGCTGGTTTCTTTCTCTCTGCTTGCTCTTTTCTCCCTGCATCCTTTCCTCTTTTTATCACACATTTTCACTCTCTGTTCCTTTCTCTCGTCCCATGTCATCCACTTTGAAAGCAGCTCCATCTTTAAAACGTTACCTTTTTCTAAACCCCTATAAGCCCACTCTCTGTTTTACCATCACTGGTGCATGTCTACGCTCCCTCTGTTATTTTGTTTCATACCTGGCCTACAATTTCTACTCCTCCTTACCTCAATCTAGCTTTCTATCATTGTAATCACACCTTTTTCTACTTGTGCCTTCTCCTTGGATTCTCTGACACAGCTTTCTCTTTGTAACTGTCACTTTTTTTCTTGTGTGATCCGACTCTCCTTTTTCCATGTCGTCCTCTCCCGTGCAAAAAAAAAAAACTCCCTCCCCTTTTCAGTATCAGTGCAGGGTCCTCACCAGCGGTTCTTGCTAAGGGAGCTGCTGAGGGACTACAACCCCATGGAGAGACCAGTGGCCAACGACTCCCAGGCTCTAACTGTCCACTTCTCCTTCACTCTAATACAGGTCATGGATGTGGTATGCATGGCAGAAATGCATCATAGACACAATTATACACCCACACAGTACATTCAAACAGGAACTATACCAACATGGCCATGTGTACATTGGGAATGTGAATATTTAAATTGCTGTAAATGTGAGTATTGTTTCAAGACAGACTTGAAAAAGTACGAACCTATCCTCTTATATGCTTTGTGTTATACAAGGATGAAAAGAACCAGATCATCACCACAAATGCCTGGCTGCAGATGGTGAGTATAATGAATACCATTATTAATGTGATATTGATCTGTGTAATGCAAATCCCTTGCAGGATCAGCTACACAGTACTATCCCAGATGCTGGCTGGGTTTCAGTGTCATGATGATGGACACTTTGGAATTCAGTGCAGATTCCTTCATCAATATGGACAATCAGAATGACAGTCTGTGTATTCATGCATGTCTTTTGTTGTGTAAAACTTGTGTTGTGCTTGTGTCTCCCAGCAGTGGTACGACCACTACCTCCAGTGGAACCAATCAGAGTATCCTGGAGTTAAGAACCTCCGTTTCACTCCTGAGCAGGTCTGGACTCCTGACATATTGCTCTACAACAGGTATATGATTTACAAGCATACACACATACCCAGTGCTGCTGCTGCCGCTGCTCCTGAGGGCTAAACTCTCTCATCACTGTGTCTCTATCCTTCAGTGCTCATGATAAATTTGATGCCACCTTTAAAACCAATGTGCTGGTTAACTCCAGTGGCTTCTGTGAGTATCTACCTCCAGGTAAGTTTCTATTAATCAGCACCTAGCTCGTCCTCAGAACCAAACTACGTCTTCAGTCATTCTGCTTACAGTATTACTCATGCTGAGGCAAATTAATTTCTAAGAATGTTAACTGCAGTCAAATATTTCCTTCACTTACTTCCAGATGGCTGCACCAAACGATATTTTTAATCAAGTTTTTTTCCCCTTCATTACATCCTCGGATGTTTTTACTCGACTTTGATATTTACTTCTCTTTCTACTATTCTACTAACTATTTTCCCTGTTTGTTTTTTTCTGCATTTCAAGGAATATTTATCAGCACATGTAACGTGGATGTGCGATGGTTTCCATTTGACATCCAGCGCTGTGAGCTGAAGTTTGGCTCCTGGACATTTGACGGCTGGCTACTGGACATTCAGATGAAAGAGGCAGATGTGTCCGGGTACATGCCCAATGGAGAGTGGGACCTAGTGGGTAAGACAGGTTGTTGAGGCCCTGGATGACAAACAGTGTTGCTTAGTAACAGTGCCTTCATTTCTGCCATGCAGTGTTGTACTTGTAAAGACCTAAAGAATCATTTAATTATATATATATATAGATGTGCAATACGATTTTAGTAGGAGAAGTACTTGGAATATGCCTTATAAATTGGAACTTAACTGTGATTGAATGAAAATACACTAGCAATACACTTTAAGCTTTGTTGTTGTTATATGCTTTTACAAACTTACAGTATGGCACACACATTGTCACTACAATGTAATTGGGAAGCAAATTTATTATATTTAATTCTGGCATATTCTGCCACCGTGCAGACACCATTATTGATTTTGATATGGTCACTGATGTTTCATAAAAACAAATTTTTTTATGATGCAGGTCCTATGTCAGACTTTTCTTGTTAAGCGTCTCACTGGTGCTTTTCTGCATTGTAATGTTGTCTTTGCTGCATCTGTGTCTTTCTTTGTCCGCTCAGAGGTCCCTGGAGGACGTCATGAGGTTTTCTATGACTGCTGTGCAGAACCCTACCCAGATGTTACCTTTGTGGTGACCTTACGAAGGAGGACTTTGTTTTACGCTCTCAACCTCCTCCTCCCCTGTGTGCTCCTCTCTTCCATGACACTTCTGGTCTTTCTGCTCCCTGCCAACTCGGGGGAGAAGATCAGCCTGGGTGAGTAATAATAAGAGGAGGGTGGAGAAGAACAGGGCTGGGGGAAGGTGTTGCAATAAGAATGGTTGAATATGAGAAAATGGTACAACAAGAGGTGCATCTAAAATATACAGTATGTCTTGCTGCATATTCTTTACCCCTTCCTTGTGAAAGCATTGGATTGTTTCACTCTGCTTACAATCTCTCTCTGTCAGCATTACTGGAAAACTTTCAATCAGCTTTGCAGAGCTCTTCTGTCGGGAGGGCTGAGATGGAGAAACAGAGAAAAGACAGAGAGAAAAGGCGGGAAGGGAGCTGAGAAAGACTAAAATCGAATGAGTTTTCCTTGGGGTGTCAGAAAGACGTGACGAGAAATCAAGTGCAACATATCAAATACACTGTTCCACTGAGTGCACTCATGTTCTCTTCTCTCTTCTTTTTCTTTTGCAACCCACTCCCCACTCCCCGGTGTCTTGTGTCTGCCTCCAGGCATCACTGTTCTGCTTTCCCTGACTGTCTTCATGCTGATGGTTGCAGAGATTATGCCCGCCACTTCAGATTCTGTACCTCTGATAGGTCAGTTTCGTTCTGCCTATGTGTATATCTGTTTGTGTTTTGGTGTTTTTTTGGGGGTAGCTGACATTGTTCATAGCACACAGACTGTCAGCAGTGAGTGAAGTGTGGTCCCCTCCTATCCTTCTCAGGTCAGTACTTTGCCAGCACCATGGTGATTGTCGGGATGTCAGTAGTAGCCACGGTCATCGTCCTTCAGTTCCATCACCACAACCCCAACAGTGGACACATGCCACGTTGGGTGAGTTTTAATAATAATATAATAATAAACTTTATGTATGGGGCACTTTTCTAACCAATATTAAAACAAAATTCAAATACTTTACAGCAAGGTCTTTTGCCTCGTGCTTTTGTCTTCGGACTTGGGCTTACATGTTGCCTGGCTTTCTGCTTGACTGTAAGCTCATTTACTACAAATAAATTTTTGAAATGTTCCTGTCTGCCTGCATTGTCTGCTCTTGGGTCCTTTCATTGCCTCTGGTATTTCACACTCCCATGACAGTGAAGGTCTGTAAGGACTTAACAGTTCAGTAACATAACTAGGTCCCTGGTCATGCAAAGCTTTAAAAGCCAACAGACAAATTTGACAACCAGTGTAGAGAAACAAAAACAGATGTAATATTATCCCATCTCTTAGTTTGGGTTAAAAGCCTTAGGGCTGATTTTTGTAACATGTCTAAGTATTTATGATTAACGTAGATGAAAAGTGCATTACAATAGTTTGAAGATGTGACAAAATAAAGACTTGTATACAATGTTATGTGTCTTTAAACCAAGTATAGGTCAAATCTGTTGCAATGTTCCTAAACTGATAAAAAAATTAGTTAGCAAGCTTGTTAACATAGTGATTCAAATTTAAGCTGGGAAAAAAATGGGAAAAAGTTTACGTCAAAATGTTGTTGCACATCAAAATTACAAAATGTGGTTGTACCTGATCAGCAATATGATGAACACCAATAATGACCATACAGAATCCTTTATGCTCACCTGATGGGTGTTTCTGTCAGGTGCACTTGGTTCTGCTGCAGTGGGTTCCTTGGTTCCTGCGAATGAAGCGTCCAGGAGAGGGAGCGGAGCCGACTCTTTCCAACAACCAGGCAGACTCTCAGAGCAAGACCCTGTCCTCTCCTACCACCACTACCACCACCACCACCATCCCCACGCCAGTGCCCTCCATCCTCCCCCAGAGCCTCAACTCCCTGCAGGCCAGCCTGGCTCAGCTCAACCACCCTCTGCCACACTCACTGCTCCAGCGGCCCAACGCTCAGTCTGTTATCCTACCTAATCCCAACCACAGAGATCCTAGCCCCAATCCACATCCACAGCCTAATGGTCATCTGCTTTACATGGGCTTCCAGACCTTCCAGACCACTGCAGACCTGGAGCAAGTTCACAGAAGAAGAAGCTCAAGTCATGGGAGGGTTAACAGTGGACTAGGTGGAGAAGGAGAGGGAGCAGGCGAAGGACCAGCTGTAGATACACCTATACATCACCACCTCCCATCTACCAAGTTTGGGAGCTCCCCACAGGAAACTTCAGTGTCCCCAGACCTTGACCCATCAACCACATCCCCTGGGCCCTGCGGCCTAGAGGCTGGGGCTGGAGCAGGGAGATCAGCTGCTATACACACCCACAGCAGTGGGTTTCGATCTGTGGCAGTAGACAGCCAGCTGCAGGCTCTTCTGGGAGAGGTGCAGTTTTTAGTTGAACGCGTTAGGGAGCAGGACCGGCAGCTCAGTTTGGCGGAGCAGTGGCAGTTTGCTGCAGCTGTCATCGACCGCCTGTTCTTGGTGGGATTCAGTGTTTTCAACATCATCTGTACCATCGCTATTCTCATGGCTGCACCCAATTTTGGAGAAGCACTGTCAAAAGACTTCCTCTGACAGACCAAAAACAGAGATTTGAGAGAGGAGGAGGTGTTAAGGGATAATACAGATAAAGATTTGTTGGAAGCACAATTGCTGTTAATGACACTGGGACATACAACAGCAAATATTTCCTATGCAGTAAGCCGGAGTGGACTGTGATTCAGAAACACTACGATGCGATTTTTTTTCCTCTTAACTTGAAAAGTCTGCCATTTTTCTTGATAGAATACTCCCGATCACGCTCATATTTACCGTTCACACAATATTTCTGCAATGGTTTCTATTGAAGTTTGGTTGACATGTTTGTTTCTCCCAGAGGACTGCATTCCAGTTGTAAAAAGTGAAATAATCATCTCATGCCTTGATCATTTTGGTACATTATAGTTTTAACGACTGGATGGTCAAGCGAAACCTTCATCAGAGCATCAGATGTCTCACTGGAATATGGCTGAAGGTTTGTGGACTAATCAACAAAATAATAGGTGATTTTCTTTTTTAATAGTTAAAAAAGAAAATAAGAGGGATTTTGTTTTTGAAATAGTTGAGAATGAGGATCCTAAAGGAAAACCATCCCAGAATTTATATGAAAACTGGGAAGCATGACGTTAATACATTTGTTACAAAGTATTTGTACTGCCGTCTTGGGATGCTACATGAAGATGCTCAGTGAGAAAACTGACGCATAACTGCATGTAAAATGATAGATATGCTTTTAAACTGGTGCAGAACTTATTTCACAGTTTACACTTTGACAGTTACATTTAAACTGACTTTGTTTACTGATAATCTTCCATTGATTATCAGTGGGAATTCTTTTTGTTACACGCTTCTCCAAATATGAATACTGTGGTACACACATTTTGTGGTGTCTTTGCAGGATTTTTTATTTTGATTAGAATTTCTTTACAATTTTCAGTTTCAGTCAAGGTTTTCCCAAGTGCTTTTTTCTTTTAATAGTGTCCAAAGTCACTGATCAGTATTTTTCCACATCAGTAGTCTGTTCCTGAGATTAAAAACAGGAAAAAGAATAATCATTGTCACAATAATACAGCCTGAACAGCATCCATGTAATGGGATGATGAAATTGGTGATTCATTTTTGCAGCATTTCTAACAATCAGGTTAGCTTCTTATTATACTGTAGTGCTTTCTATTAAGCAGAAAATGTTCCAATATTCCCAGAAAAATATGCTGCATACTGCCATAGGTATTCTTTTTTTTGCCTTTGTCATTCACTTTTGATAAAACTAAACTGCAATGACATGATATCTCAGCTGAGGGGGTTGGATAAAATACTCTCTCTCTCCTGTCTCGGAATACAGGCAACACTTTCGCAGTCACAGCGAGAACAAACATTTCAAAGCTCTGGTTTTATTCATGATGTGGAACATAATTGCAGACATAGATAAGGTTCGGCTTGTACGTGTGAAAGAGGGAAATCACAGGTCATTACAGCTTTTCACAAGGCTTTTTATCTTATAGCCACACACATCACCGCATACCTTCACTCATCCACACACACGCTTATGTATGCAGAAAATTATAAGCTCCACAACCCTGGCTTTGAATGTAAATCATACCATTTATTTCACAGAAGTGTTGGACACTCGAATGCCAATGGGCTGTGACAGAGCGAGCTGTGAATATTGTGAAATAAACGGTCCCCTCTTTTGTACTCTAGAAATGCATCAAATGTTCTATTCTCTGGGTTGCCTCCCTTCGATCGAAGTTTAAGAAGGACAAAGGAACAGAGGACAGGAGGAGTGACGGAGAGGGGGTATGCGAGGAGAAAGAGCCAGAGAGAGGAAAGGGAAGATGGAGGTAATGAAGCACAGCAATAAAGAGGGAAAAAGGAAGGATGGGACAGGAAAAGAGATGGAAGGGGGGGGGGGTCTATGCAGAGACAGATAGGATGCAGAATGAAAGAGAGCACAGGATGAACAAGGTGGTTGCATGGTTGAAAGAAACAGAAGGGGGGGGGGGGGATGTGCTGAGAAAGCAAATAGAAGCCGATAAAGTTTTTAACTGAGTGCTCATTAATGAGAGAGAGAGAGGAGGGGAGGAGGAGAGGAGTGAATCCCCCCTACTCCTCCTCTGGGATGCTGTTGCTGCTAAACTGTACTTAGACCAGCATTTAGGGGTGACTGGACATATATTTTGAATTGGCAAAGGGTGTCTTTATCAGAATTTATGTGAAGGATCTTGACAACATCCCACGTGAAATGATTGACTATGAAATAATGCAAACACTTTATGATGATTTGAATTTGGCTAATTGCTGCCTTGGCACGGCTGTACTCAAACCTTCAGCCCAGAGGCTATTAATTTGGCTTTGTAACTTTTTAAGTCTTAAGTACAGTATGTGCAGGCAGGGCAGTTCACTGTTGGAGCAATTAACTGTGCATTTCAATGGCCCACTGAGCTCCTTTTTGTGTGACTATCTGGGCTGCTGCCTCACACAGCTGAGAGATGCATTACAGCACAGGTAATAAATCTAAGATACTCCCTTCCTTCACCCGCTGGCTCTGTGTCGGCAGCTCAAGCAGAGCTGTTTGTTCGGAGGAGAAGCAAACCGCGTCACACACAGCAGAGGAGCACGATTCGGCGAGCATGAGAGTGGGATGCAGAGAGCGTGTCTTTGGCATCACGGGGGCCAGTGCAATGTTTGGCTGCAGTTGTCGCACAAATTTGCACCCGCATGCACAGACACATGAAGCAGCGCAACCACAAAACCCACTCACACCTCAAGCGAGGACCCTGCCGCAGACCTAATGCAGTAGCCACGCATACTCTCTCTCACTCTACCTCACTTTATGTCTCTCCAGTCTGCTCACACACACACTGTTGCACTGCTGCTTGTGCAGTGCTGTCAGTTCTGTGTTTGCTCATGTGGGAAAAATGACAGTGGGAGTGAACAGAAAATGAGGGAGTAATAGTTGATATAATGTGCTGCATTTTAATAGATGTAAATTAAATGAAAGAAAGCTGTGACTACACAATACCTTCTTAGTTTTCCCACTTATTTCTAGTCAGTCATATTTTATGACTTTAATAGTGAAGGGGAGGGAACATCCCAGAGAGGCTTCCAGCCCATTACAGGTTTTGAACAATCCCAGTCCTGCTCACATGTAATTACCACACATACATACAAACCAACTGAGACAACAAGTGTAATGATGCTCCTATCTTAATATTTCATTTATCTCCAATGTTACATTTTGAAATATAAAATCTCAGGTTTAGCTACTATCATTACTTGTTTTGTTTTAGGGACGTTATCCTTTTATTCAATTATGATTTAAGCTACACATCAACTTCTCTCCTCCCTTCAAGACGTGGTATGAAACTGAAGTCTGACCAGGTGCAAGACATCTCTCAGGACAGGACACTTAGCTTTTTCAAAATTCAGATGTTCCAAGATAATATCCCACACCACCAAAAGCAAATAGCCACTAATTACTGGGTGCAGACACAACATGCAGGTCGATATGGAGCAGCTACTTCACACTGCCTGCTGGGTAATTGTCTCCCAGATCTCATTAAAAGACATTGGAGGTGGGAGTGAAGAGATGGATAATGCAGGAGAGGAAAAAAGAAAACAGATGTGGATACACATAGGGAGAGTGAGAGAACGAGTGTAAAAACAAATCATCTTTATAGCATAAATCTCACTGAGAGGCTTGTGTGTAACTGTGATTTTGGCAGTCCTTGACGATCAACTCCCACACACACACAAACAAATAAATTACTTTGCATCAATAAATCGGTTTATTTAAAAGAATATGTTACAATTTATTACAGTAAGCGACGTAACCAAACACTTTGTCTTTAAATTTTACATTTCAACATGTCAAAGGATCTGCAGGTTGTCAATCTCCATCCTCTTCTTAGCGTGACTCTTTGAAAGCCAAACCATATCGGGTGAAAAACTTAACAGATGCTGAATTTAAAATTGTATCTTACTGAAATAAATAATGTTAGTGTCAGTTAACTTTAGTCAGAATGAGAGAGAGAACAAGAGAGAGGGGGGAGGAAGGAGGGCAGAACGGACAATGTCAGACAATCGACCACGTCAAAGGAGGATCTAGCGAGCAGAGAAGAATCCTGGGAAATGCTTTTGGCCTTTAGGATTGCACATTCAATTTCTTAATTCATGGCTCAACAGATTCAATTAACCTCCTTTGCACACCCGCCGAGGTTTCCTGAAGCTCATTAATCACCCAAAACGTGGACAGCACCATCATTATAATGAGCACCATGACTCTTTACTTACTAAAATACTGTTGATAGTCACTACGAGCTAAATAGGAGTTAGAACTGGGTAATAATTTAATATTATGGTTTACTGACATTCAACGGCATATCATGATCACATGCCCTTATCTACCTTACCCAAGTATGTCATATTATAATATACAGAATATTGATTTTCGAAACTATTCGTATTACTATCATGATTATCAACCATATCACCCAGCGCTAACAGGAAGTGCTCATTTTGTAAAAACTAATAGCAACTGTACATGTGATATCTTTCAAAGTATAAGAAAAATTTCCCTCTAAATCAGTTGAGCTGTTTAGACTTGATGAATAAGGTAGAAACATCACAATATTGCACTGAGCAATGATTCATATTTAATGTGAGCATGTCAAGGTTTAATGATGTAATAACCTGTAATAAAATTATCTTATTTTTAACTTTACTTGTCAGTCTGAGGTCACTATCACATCAACTGATAAATATGTTATTACATAATTATTATGACATTCTCAGAATGAAAACATTAACTGGGCTCATTTAGAGGGACATTAAATTACAGTTTATTACATTACACTGCAGTTACGTGATCAGTTGCTACACAGCCATTACTCATGTGCAGTTATCTCATATCTATCATGTTGATGAAAGGAGCAAGCTGCCCTTTTTTCTAAGAAGTCCTTTCCCGCCACTTAACCTGAATCTGAGGTGCATGAGCAGTTCGACAGTACAGCAAAATGCCAGCTATAGAGATAAACAGTGCTGCAAGTGGAAAAGCTTTTCGAATTGCAGGCCTATTGTAAATCCTGTGGGAGCTCTCAGAAACACAGTAATCACTGCGTGCTGCAAGAGAGCAGAGGAAGAGAAGGACCCCTGCTGTCTAGTATGGGTAATGCACACCAACATATGGTCCTACACAAATCCACTGTCTGATACCTGCTCCACATCATTGCTGCTCTTCAATGGCTTCAAAACATTTGCATGGACTGTTCACATAATACTATAAATATATAAACGTTTAATGCATGGCTCTGCACACCACACACGTCATTTGATGATGCAGTACATAATCATATTGTAGCCAGTCAGTCAAAAATTAATGTAAACTAAGTAAAGGCTAGTTCCAGTCTTACACCCACTATCTGCTTCTTAGGTTACATTTCCCACATTTTGAGATTGTTAATACTGTTGGATAAAGTGCAACATTGATTGTTAAGTTCCTGCTCAAGTGTCAAATCCTCACAGCTGTGTGCTCTGTGCACCCAAATCTCTGAAGGAAAGAAAATGTGTCTAGCAATTCTACACAATGTCTGCTTTCTCCCTCCTGTCTCTCATCTGCCACATTACAATGTTAATAGTTTTCTTCTATAAATGCAAATTTAGCGATAAAACAGATAAAAATGTATTTATGCGATGTAATTCAGCTGTGACTTAACATTCTGAGGGCCTCGCTCTGGTTGGCCCCGTGTCTTTTGTGGCCCCCTGCACGCATAGTTAACGTGCACAAAACACACGTGCACGCTAAGAACTGGCCAAAAACACAAAGAAGACACTGCTGCTCTGATCCATAAATTGAGAAGCTAAGTGTCTTCCTGTGGTCAACCCTCAGTATCGCTGATCAGTGTCATCTCTGTTCCTCTTTGTGAGCACTAAGAGCTTTCACTTTGACTTGTTTGTCCACCAATACTTCCTTATTACCTTCAGCTTCCTCTTCCCGGTAGGACTACTTCAGAGGAGGCTCAAAACCTCCTCATGTACAAATCACATTCCATTCCAGAGTCCCTGCCAGTAAGAAGACGGCTTGCACTTTTCTCTGCTAAATGCATGATTATGATATGCTGGATTCAAGAGTTCTAGTTCATGTGGCTGTAGCTTTTTATGCTTCTGTTTATTCGATTTGTTCATTTGCAGATGCTTGTTGGTTTGCATGTATCGAGGGTAGCTTCTCAAGTTGTAGCTGATGGAGTGTAAATGATGACCATGTAATTAATAGCTGAGTGTTGCTGGGTCTGGGGCTAGATGAGGTCTGAACTGAGCAGTCGGTGACGGCGGTGTCTAGTTAAGAGGTAACAATCTCCCTTCCTAGGTGCCTCCATCCCTTCTGTGCCTCAGCAGCTGGAAAATATTCTGCAACAGAAACAGCAATCAAGACGAAGACACACAAACTCAGAGACAGAAAACAGAGAAATTCACCCAGGCTATCACTGGATCATAGACTGGACAGAGGCAGGCAAAGCCTTACCTTGCCACACATACCATCTTTACTGCAGTTCTTATTGTCCTTGTCTGTAGCCTCCTCTTCCACCTGTAGAAACACACACATTGCAGGTAATGAGTAAAGGACACAGAGAAATGGCTTGTAATAGAGTAGGTTAGTCTGTTAGTAGATGGTCCTTACCTCCTTCCTCCATTTCAGCTCACAGAAGACTCTCTCGAAGCACTCATGCATGTAGTTAAACTGAACATCGACCATGAACGACAAATACAAAGAGGGAAACATGGACTTAGATAAAATAACAACAAACAAGATTGATGTTGATAATGTTTCAATATTTACATTTAAAGGAATAGTTTGACATTTTGGGGAAAATGCTTAGTGGTTTTCTGGCAGAGTATGATGACAAGATTGATATCACTCTCATGTTTGGACTGTATTTATAAGGTTGCAGTCAGCAGCTGGTTAGCTTAGCTTAGCACAAATACTGGAAACAGAAGGAAAGACCTGGACTGGAAATGGAAGACATTTTATCATATACATTAACACGTTACAGCTACAACAACTGAAGTGTAAAAAGGAAATTTGCAGTTTTAGGGGGAGTTCTGTGGCAGACTATTTCTTGGCTGGAGCCTTTAACTTCCTGGAGTCTCCGCTGGTTGCCTGGCAACTGCTCACGGATAAGAAATAGTGTAACCAAAGTGTAAATTGTATGGACTGAGATACAGCGTGATAGGTGAGCTTTAGATGTGTTAAGCTGATTTTTTTGTCCAGCCTTTATGCTAAGATAAGCTAAGCAAAGCTAAGCTAGCCAGCTGCTTGCAGTAGCCTCAAACTTACTAAACAGACATGAGAGTGGTCATTAAGTCATTGTTCTTTAAAACTGAACACATGACCAACAACTGAACAGGGAGACTACCTACATTGAAAACAATTTTTCTATACATTATCAGTTTTACATTTTCGCCATTATTAAAGTTTCATAATTCTTTATATACACACTACTCTTTCTATTTCTATAGCACATGTGTAACAATATGTGTGTGATACTCACATAGGGTGTAAATATCTTGACCCAGCGTGGTTTCTTCTCTCCTCGTGCATATTCAAAGCAGAAGGCCATGCCCTCTTCATCCGTGTCCCACCTCTGCATCTCCCCCCAGTCAAACGCAATCACCTGATTCTGGACCAACACCAATGCTTTAGTACACTCACTCCATTATACATAGGAAATATGTTTCTACAAAAAGGCACGCACGCTAACAAACAGTTGCCCTTGCCTCAAGCGTCCCTTCCTCGGTGCAGGCGTGCAGCTTGAAGTGGTGAATGCTGATGGCTGTGATGACGTGGCCTTTACGACGGGAGTCGCAGGAACAGTGGGGGAACATGATCTCATTGTAGCCCTCGCAACCCCTCAACAAACTCAGATACTGAGAGAGACAGAGGCAGAAGACAGAGGAGAAAACAGTGTTTTTATTATACAGTGTAATATAATATGTAGTTCTGCAGCTGACTGATGTTTAGATGCAGGATGCACATTCTGATTTTGTGTCTAAGCTTTCTAGCCATAAAGCAAAGTACTGTCAGATCGTTATTCTCTGCAGCCCAACTGATCTGAAAACAGGATGCGAGTATTTACTTTCGCAGGCATTTTCTCTCCAAAGCGAGGGTAATTAATTAATGTTTTAGACAGAAGAGAACTCAAGTCACTTTCTACGCACATTTTCTTTGCAAGGATTTGACACTCCAGTCAAACCTACACTCTCACTGTTAGACAACCCCCCCCCCCCCCGACTGTGTACGCTTTCCACTTTGTTATATCACACACAGGTGGGAGAGAGGGAATGACATAAGACACACTGAACCACAATGAGTATATATCTGTCTCTGCGAGTTACTCAGGAACAGTAGTAGCTGTGTGGTGTCTTTCTATCTATGAGAGACTGACCATGGACACCTTGTTCTGCTCAGCCAGCTTCTGCAGCTGGTAGGACTTCTGCTCTGCTTTGATGAGGCCTTTCTTCACATCATCAATAGCCTGCAAAGATAGGGCCAGATAAGGGACACGGTTAAACACCCCACACAAAAACACACACCACAAATGAAATACAGACGTATGCACGCACCTGGTGAAAGAAGTAGTTGACAGCAAGCTGGTTGTCATTGAGCAGAATCTCTTCTTCTGTAGTGAAGAGCCACTTGCACAGGGTGAGGCAGGTCCCTGGGATGGCTGAGGTATAGTTCTGTACATACAGTTTGTGGGGGAACTCGTTGGGGGCAAGCTTACGCACTGAAGAGAGAGAGAGAGAGAAGAGGGAGGGAGGGAGGGAGAGAGTGATATCCCATTCTTATGTGCTGTTCTGTCTTCACATACTACCAAGTTTCTCTAAACATCTTGCTATGAATACTATTTCTTGATTGCTTAAAGGTGAAATATTTTA
Organism: Gadopsis marmoratus; assembly: GCA_036023855.1. Lineage (NCBI taxonomy): Eukaryota > Metazoa > Chordata > Actinopteri > Centrarchiformes > Percichthyidae > Gadopsis > Gadopsis marmoratus. The sequence goes on along the minus strand of JAVQJF010009067.1, from coordinate 8,472 downwards.
TCTTTCTGCAAGTTCAGCAGAGAATTTAGTTTCAGATATATTAGATAATAGATGCCCTGCTTGATCTCATCTTGTTGTTAAAATTGAGAGACAAAGAAACAAAAAATGACAAACTACAAAGTGCTAAAAAACAAGAGGTGTTACAGAGGTGAGAATGAGAGTGAGGTGTTATAGTGAAAGCAAGACTAAGGATCAATTTGAAGAAGTCTTCTCAGGCAGACTAAAGTCCAATAGCTTTGGAAAAGGCAAAGGGCCAATGTAACTTCAATTATACTGCACAGCATGCACATTAAATGTAAGGAAAAATATATTTAAGTCAGCCATGAAACTAAAAAGGTAACCAGTTTGAAAAAGCTAGAAGATTGGTGGCCATTCACCATCTTGTTTTTGCGCAAAGAAGATTTCTAGCTGCTGCCTTTGCTCCAATTTGAGAGACATTGGAGAGTGGATGGAACGCAAATATTTATGATAATCTAATCTGCAACTGATAAAAAAGATGGATGACTTTCACCACATCACAAAGAGATAAAGAAAAATACTTATTAAGTATATTTAAATATATTTATTTCATTTATTGATTGCCTGAAAGAAAAGATTTTGAACTCCATCAAAAATGCCTTGTTTTTACTGCCACTGTACTGCAGAACAGACAGCGCACACTGTTTGTGGAAAACAAATTCAGTGGTGCAACTTCTGATATAGTTGCATTTAGTTGCTTTTAATAAAAGAAATCAGACATGTCCTTGTACCGCACTGGCCTTGAGAAAGCAAGAACCAGCTGAAGTCACATATAAGAACATTCATGTACAGTCAGGTATTTATTTATGATTCTTTTGAAAAGGACTTATAAGGAATTCTAACAAATGATGGAAAACAGTTTCAGTGTATGCTCAATGTTACTAACCGAAGGTGTGATTGATGACCTCAAACAGAGCAAAGTAGCTGGCTGTTACGCTGTCCATCCCTAGTTTCATAACCACAGCCTGAAAGCAAGACAGAATGAGAGAGGGTGAGAAAAGGAAACAAAAAGAGTAAAACATTTATGAGATGACTGTAATAAGGTCGTGGTTATAATTGTTATTTGTTATACAGGCCTGTGTACATGTTTACCTGGTAGACCTGGTCTGTGGTAGAGTTTTTGCGAACTCTGACAGTGAGCGTGGTTTTATCGGGCATGGCTATCCTCAACTCCACATCTGACACGCCGTTATAGTTCTAAGTCGTGAGAAGGACAGACAAACTGTACAGTGGCTCACAGGCACAGGACCACAGAAAGACACACGCATGTAGGTTTTTCTTTTTTACCTCATCTGATTCAGATAGGAACTCCTGCATGACGTCACTTTCTCCAATTACCCGTACAGAGCAAACTGCAGACGAGGAACAAATGATATTAGGTGAAGAGCATTTCTATGTAAAGGATGCAAAATAACAGTGGTTATACAATGATATGAACAATGTAGTTATGTACTTTTGAGTGGACAACATTTTTCCTAGACATTTTTTTGCCCTATTATTTAACTTTACAAACCCCAGAGAGGATGATCCTAATTACTACATTCTGACTTCACAAAGGTTTTTCAGAAGTGCTACACCTCCTTCTCTCTCCCTGACCTTTCTCCAGGTATTCTTCCAGGCCTCTGCGTCGTGCGTCCAGCTGCTGCTCCGACAGGGAAAAAGGCCATTTCCCAGGCAGCTTGGGGAAAGTAAAGTTGGCAAACTCCCTCTTCAGGTTTTGGTGTAGGATCACAAACTCACGGTAACGCTTGGAGCACAGCTGCCTGCCTGCCATGTACACATTATATACCTGAAAGAGAGAGAATGCAAGGAAAGAAGAATATTAAAATTAACGTCCTAATGCAATGACAGGGACCTAAAATCAATAAGTATTCAAATCAAAAATATTTTACTACCACAACAAGGATTATTTATAATACATTGTTGGAACATTAGTCTGCTCAGAGACCTGAATGCAGAGTTCACATTGAGGTCGTGGACACTGTAATCAGACCTGTGTTGTGATCTGCTGCATTCGATTAAAAACTGTGTCGTAGTCATAAGTTTCTTATTCTCAAGTGTGTTTACGCTACACCCTTTCACTGACCAACTGTCCTATCTGAGCCTTCACTTATTCATCCATTTACCATTCCGAATTCCTCCTCAATCAACCATCTATATATTCATCCACAAATGCACCCACCACAAACTTTTCCTGGTTGAGCTCTGTATGTTTGTAGCTCGGCACAGAGATAGGGACTGCCTGCTTGTCGGAGTAGTCATAGCAGGACTGGGCTGAAACGTCGTCTCCGGGATCCAGGCAGTCGGCCTCCTGGGGCGGAACGGACAGCACGGCCAGCACCAGCTCCCTCTCTCCAGCACGGATCAGGTCCACCACCTGCTTGTGGGTCGCTCCCTCGACATTCACACCATTACTGTTGAAAACATGAAGGAAGAGATGTAGATTTTAGGTGCAGCTGAAACTATTAATAGTTCACTTTTCGCACTGTCGTTGAGTTGATTTTCTATTTATAAAAATTATATACTGCAATAAATACTATCTTGCTTAAAATATTCAGTTGTAAATGACAGTGTTACTTACGTTGTTTGTGTCTGTGGCAAAAGTTTCTACTGGACAAAGTTATACTGAGAGGATTTACATATCCAGGAGTAAAAATACAAGACACACATTACAGCATAAAGCAATTAAATACAATAACACTACAAACTGAAAAATTGGTAGGTTTCACAAAGGTAGCATTATACAGGACTGTTGTATTCAGACACTTATAATTCATCATCATTTTGCTTTGTAAGCATATTTCAAGGGGAAATAGCAAGCATTGAATTATGAGATTTCAATTGAGTTTAAATTCAGTTTTATTTATATAGCGCCATATCATAACAAAGTTATCACATAGCACTTGTACATAGCACAGATATATGAATATGTATAGAACAGGACTAGACTGACTCGTCAAACAATGGATTTCAAGAGTTATTGAAAGCCATAAATAAATATATTCTGAATTAAATGGCAAAAAGTGAGTTAAGTGAATAAAGTGAAACAGCTCCTGTTTATATGTGGCAGAGAAATTTCCATTTCAGGAATAAGACCTTTGGTTTATGTCATTAGAACAACTTAGCATGAGCAACACTGGGTGTGTGCCCTTTGGCAGGCATGTGTCAGAGGCATGACAGTGCTGTACGACCTGACCTATAGCTAAGTTTACTCAAAACAGCCACAGCATCTGTTCCAAGAGCTCTCAGAATCACCTCTAGTCGTTTCTGCCACTTAAATTAAAAAAAAATAAAAAATCCAATGTTATGGGTAGGTTGGCAAAAGCATATTTGAACCATGCCAAAATGAGATTCAGTAAATTATATTATTCTTTAATGTTTTGTGCCAACGTAATGGGTATTTGCAGTTAAAGCAGTAGCTTGCAAATATTAGCACGGATGCACAATATGACCGAATGCAACCCAATGAAAATCTTGGACTAAATCTTTAATAACAGTTTGTGAGGCATGAAGTGGTTAGTCAAACATAAACTCTGATCTTCTGATAAAATGGCTTCCTCTTTGCGTTTTGCAAAATAGGTTGATGTTAGAACTCAGATAAAACTTCTCACGTCTACTGTTCCTGCCACCCAAGCCCTGTTCAACATTCTTTCATAGCTAGCAGGGGTGCAACGATATGCAAAAGGTTTGTAAATGCTAATCCTACTTGTAATATGATCTACAGAGCATTCACATTTTGTTTACAAACATGCCTAACTCATATACAGAGAAGCCCACAGATGCCATAAAGCAGTCCTACTTCCTGACTTGCAATATATATACAATAATATACAACAGTAGGCAGATATATACAGTATATATGCTTCAAATAGAACTTGTGGCTGACAGCTGATCTGTCATATCGGCCATCATGTCATGGCATGGGATTACATTGACAGGGTGACGCACGGCTAAAGCTCAGTGGGCACAAACTCTTTAATACCTGAGGCTAGTAAAGCACTGCTATGAGATAACTCTGTTATGATATAGCGCTATATAAATAAAATTGAATTGAATTGAATCGAATTAATACCTAATAACTCAGTGGCAAGAGATAACTTCCCATGAATATGCAAGCGAGCCAAGGGAGGCCTCCTGAGCCAGGGCGCACATAGCAAAGCTGAAACTAGTGTTGGGAAGGAGAGATGATTATATAGGTAGAAATAAGTAAAGGCACAAATAAAACAATTTTGCAGGTGCACTGGGAGAGTGAAAGAACAAACATCTCCTACAACACAAAGTACAGACTAAGCATTATGGCAGCTTTCATTCTAGCAGCTTTATGACTACATAATAAGCACCTAATGTCGTGGCCTTTGCACCATCAGCACTTCTGAGTATGATAAATAGTTTTTAAGAGACATTTTTCTGTGCGTCATATCTACAGTTCTTTTGTCTACATAAGTCAAGGTAATAATTAATGGATTTGATTTTTTGTGTATATCACTGCTGAAGAGCATGCACAAGCACAGATGCGCACACACAAACACACACGCTTAAACTCACAGCTACATCTGCCACAACAATACACGCTGCACAGCTTAAAGACAGAAGGGGTATTGTTCAGAGTGTTTAACATTATACATATCGCCAAGAAGGGGGCTGAAAAAGGTTGTCTAGCGCTATAGAGTATTCTGCATCAAAGGCTCAGAAGAAGGGGCTGTTTGTAAATGAGCAAAGAGGTATTGATTGAACAAAGAACAGCAGAGGCTCTATGCCACTGCAGCTAGTATGCAGGCACTCCATTGTGTGTACTTACTTATTGTGTACCTTGACAGGGTGGCAGACAGGCAGAAATTCTCCATGCACCAAAGTCAAATCTTCTGCTAAATACAACAATGAATGCGTATAGACCTAGTTATATTTGGGCTTGGCTTATCCACTGCATGCGAGAGACAGTAGACGACGAGATCGTCCGAAATGAGGCTAGTAAAGCACTAGTGCAAGGGCATAAACATTGCATTCATCACAATGAGCAGAGACAATAATCAAAAGGAGTATATTGACCAAAGCAACTGGTAAAGGAATTAAATTAAAGGTCCTACGGCTCAAACATACATCCACATGCTTGCACACAAGCACATATAAATAATAGGGTCAACACTGCCAGGTTACTGCAGGCCATTCATTAACAAAGCAGTGTGCAAGAACCAGCCAATGAGGTACTGAACCTTAAGAAAGCAAAGCCAATCAGAAGTGAACCGAAGGCATCCCTCCCTTTCTGCATCACCCTATTCCACACAAACAGACACACTGAAGCGCCAGTACTGATGCTGAGCTGTATGCTGAGTCTTGCTCTCCATAGCAACAGAGCCTAACATCAGCAAGCAGTCTCCATGCTAATAAGGTGTCAGTGATGACAACCACTTCTACTCAAAATGCAGCAGCAGACACACCAGTGCTCACTGATAGCAACAGCAAAGCCATGTGTGTGTTAAATGACCAAATTCGGTGATGCTGATGACAATGACTTGCCTTGTGTAACCTTCATGATTAAAGTAAGCAAAGCAAGAAGCTGCACTCGATGCAGCGCGACATTTCTGCGTCTGGCTACAATGATATGAATGTGTTGTGACTTAAGAATATTTGGCATGCTGTGGATGAGTGGAATAGGTTTCAGTGTGACGGGAATTCCTAATGATCCCTGGATCTTAACCCCTCAGACATACAGACACTCCTTTCATTAGGATGAACGGCTGTTCTGTCCTGCGGCTGACACTGGTCCCCAGCAAAGACACGGCGAATGATTTTCATTGACAAATCATTCAGAGATTAAAGCGTCGTTTGAGCGTCGCTGATAACATGCTTTTGGTTAAGCTAAGACAGTAGCCACTTACACCTCAAGAATCCTGTCCCCCTTCGAAATGCCGGCTCTGTCGGCGGCGCCTCCCGGTAGGACAGCACTGACATGCTGCAGCGGAGCGTACAGCTCCCCGTTAATGCTCCGTAGTTGCCCACCTTCACTAACTTGCCCCCGAACATTGAACCCGTAGCCCGAGTCAGACTTCACTATCCGAACCAGCCGTGGGCCTGAGGTAACGGTGGTTGCCGTCTGGCAGCTGCCGCCTGTGCCCGGTGTAACGTTGCCACTACCGGAGCCGTTACGAGAGGAAGGGCGAGGCAACGGAGGGACCGACGAACAAATTCCCTCTCCCTCGACGTCCGCCATTTTTCTACACTAAGTGTATCATCCACTTCAGTTCAGCTAACAATAAACATCCCACAAACATTAGCTGGTAGCAGCAGGCTAATCAACTTGGCTAGCTAACTGGCCGAGATTGCCGGAAAAAGCCGACGGCGTCCGATTATTCCCGAGACCGCCCCAGGATGCGTTCCATGTGGGTCGCTTCAGACTCCTTTTTGAGTGTCGACTTGTGAGTTCCCTATATACAGCTCTGGGAAAAATTAAGAGACCACTCCAAATTTCAAACACATAGGCACATATAAATAGTAGAACCAGAGAACTGATACTTTTGCAGTGGTCTCTTAATCTTCTCCTGAGCTGTATATAAGCACCAGTACTGGGTAGGCCACATACATGTATTCAAGCAAGTTGACGGTGAGCCAGTGTTATTTTCAGACTAAATTAGCAATGTCATAAACAAGGCTGACTGTAACCCAGTGGGTCCCAACCTGTGGATTTGGATCCCTTGAGGGGACTCAAGGAAATGTCTTGGTGGTCTATGGACAATGGATAAGAAAAGAAAAATGGGTTCATGTTTCTAACTTTTCTCTAATTACGTTTGTTAAATATTGGATAGTTTCACCTATTTAGTAATGTTAAAAGTCATGCAAATTAAACTTTCCAAGAAGTTAAAAACATCAGTAGACTTTGCTGTGTCACAAGCCAAAAAAGGTTGGGGACCACAGCTGTAACCCATTCTAAATGCCAAGGGATAGTAAACTGAATATATTTGGGTTTTGCATTCTTATCTGGACAAAACAAACAATTAGATGATGTCAAGCTGGATTTTTAGAATTGTGATTTTCTGACATTTTATACACCAAACATTTATTCAAGTAATCAAGAAACAAATTGGCAGATTAATTGGTCATGAGAATGAAACTTAATTGCAACAGCCTTGCAAAATAATATGCCTTATTATCCCAATTGTTTGTTTTTGATGACATCGCACCATTGCTATTCTGACTGTAAAGCAGTGTTACTGAAATACTAAAGGTGATGCTGCCATTCAGATGGAATTATCAGACACGCAATGCACGCAACTACCCTGAGAGCCCAGACGCCCAGGGGACCCAAGAGCCCTAGGTTCAATCTGTGTCAACTGGCTATAAATATTTTGATTAATCTCTAAATTGTCAAGGAATTTACAAAGCTAAGATGGTGCTGCTGCATTTTTGCATAATCTTGAGACCCTGTCTTGTAGAGATGGCCCTTGTGTCAAAATGTAGTTTTTCTCATATGGTACATATTCCTAAATAAGATGTATTCACTATAATTAGATTCATGTAATTCAGATAAATCCAGTCATGTTCAGGGCAGGAGGTGATAGGAAGTTGTTGGTTACTGGGTGTCTGAAGCTGCCATGAGCAGTCTGCTTCGTGGAAGTCAGAGGGTTCAAACAGAACATCAGAGGGAATGACATGGGGGGTCATTAGGAGCCCCGTAACAGGTTAATTATCAGGTTAAGTCATGACTCTTGTTTTGACACCTTCAAAACTCCCCATGACTCCTTCTTCAGCTGTCAAGCTATGGACACCTCTGTCTAGTTTTATTTTGCATCAATCTCTCATTCAGTTTTCTGCAGTCCAAATTAATGCATAAAGTAAGTCCATCTTCCCCTTTATTTAATATGTTAATTGATTCCAGCCCCAAAACCACAGCGAAATAAGTGGACTGTTCAGAGTGACAAGTCTAAACACAAGGGGGCAGCATTGCTGCAGAAAGCATATGTGGTGGATGACTCAATGGTCAACATACAGTATGTGACCACAGCACAGTTAGGCCTACTGAAATCTTTACCAAAATCACTTTACGGTATCATCTCAGTTCTATGGAGGTGGAATGAGCTGCTTATAAGGTTTGGAGATGTATTTAAACATTCTTCATGTAAACCTCTCTAGTTTTAAGCTTCTTTTATTTTTTCTAACCACATGCAGGTATGAAGCTGTAGCCCTCTCTTTGTCATTTCCTGTTCTATGTGTAAAGCATCCAAACGGTGACATAATAGTGAACGTTTAACAATGGGATAAGTCCCTGAATGATGATCTATTTATATGAAAAGGCAGATTAGCTTTTTAGGGATGATTTTAAAGGCATTTGTGCCTGATAGAAGTACAGTAGACAGGGTCAGATGCCCGAGTTTGCACAATATTTGTATTTCATGTAGGAACACACACAAAGCATTTATTTTTTATTAGTCACCTCTGACAATCAAAATCAAGTGATACACA